>JANHGB010039106.1:0-18536 GCA_026283785.1 Coracopsis vasa
ATCTTTTTCTTTTTTCTTTTTTTTTCTTTCTTTTTTTGTTTTAAATAAGTTTTAGCTTTGCTCCATATTGTCATAGGAAAAGTGTTGTATTTTAAAATATGCAATTAAAACCCCCTAGAAATTATTCCAAAATCTCCATTATCATTACTCTCACTATAGCATAATCTCTAAGGATTGCAATTTTAATGCTGATTCCAGAAGCAACTGGAACCAGCTGACGTGCAGTACCAAGAGAAGAAGGTCAGCGTAGCAGCTAGACACAGAGGAAACAGCAGGAGACTGCATTATTACTCATTACATATATTACGCTAAACCTTAGGGATTCCTGCTATGACCAGGACATTGTTATGCTTGATACTGTCTGTACAAGAGCAGCAAGAGCAGCCCATAGCCTGAGTGATTTCAAAACAGGAGCAAGCAAAATCTGTTTGTGAATTGCCTTTTTCTTTTGTTTTCTGTTATTTGCACATGTTGAACCCAAACTGGCATATATTCAGAAAAAAATGGAAGAGGTCTTTTGCTGTTCCCTGTGCCTCTGGCTGTGACTCAGATCTTTAATGACTGTCATTAGAGGAAGCATAGGACAGTCAATGGTTTATGAATTCCACCTGATGGTATACATATCTGCATATACTCATGTAAGCATGCATGCAGCAAGGATCTTAAACTCTGTGTGATGCATCTGGCTGCATACTCAGTCAAATTACATTAGCAAAAGTGGAAATTATGTTATTTTGCATTGATTTGTTTGGGTTTTTTTGAACCACCCCCATTCCCTGCCCCCCTTCCAAATTGTCATTAGCCACAATTGTTTTCATCTGGGAATTTATCATAATTCAGGTCTGTCTGCTATGCACACCAGGTCTGGCTTTCATAATGTTTAACACTGGGAAGGATCAATAAACCATTTAGTCTCATTGGGATGGTGCATGTCACATCTGCTAAATTTCACCCAGTTATCTGTGTGCTAAGACCGGCAACTTTATATAAATAAAACTATTTTCTCGAGCAGCTGAAACCAGCAGACGAGAACATTATCAGTTCCTGAGGCCTGTGTAAAATGATTAGTTTGCTAAGATGATCTCAGCAGGTGTGTCATCATGCATGCTGAAAAGGGAGGTGATTTGTTTCCTCCCTACCTTCCTGTCAGTCAGACCTACAGTATACGTCCCATCTGATTATATGTGGAGGAATCACCATAACTCTCTGTGGGCAAGTTATGCACACAGGCTGGTATCTAAGAATAGTAATTCTTTGGTAGTCGGTGACCAATATGTAAAATTTTAAAGGAATTAAGAATTTTCCTTTATTCCTGCTTTCCATCTCCCAGAAATTGAAAAGGAATAATAAAACATGAGAACTGGAAGTGATCAGACCAGAACACATACGATCCCTTTTACGTAGTGATCCAGACTTCCTGGAAATCAGATGAATTTCCTTACAGTCATAAGTTTAGCCTAAAAAACTAGGTTCCCTCTTAAGACATGCGATAACTGCCTCTCCATCTTGAGCTTTGGGAGCCAAAACTGTTCAGCTGCCTTCTACCACTGTGTAAAGGTGTAGCCAGTTCTTGACCTGTACTTGAAGCTCGCTGTATACAGCCAGTGATTGCTGTATTGCTGCTGCCCTTTTTTGCCTTTTTGTTGGTCATCGTATTACATTAGAAACACATGGTGATTGTCTGCAAGCATCGCTTTATGGCATGTTTTTGATGTGGTTCTGGAACCAGTGTAGCTATTTGCTGGCTTGAAAGTTGGTCAAAGCCAGCATTGCTGCTGAAGGGAACGGGCTGTTCTTCAGCCACAGCCACACGTTCCCATTCCTCCCCCTGCGCTGGCTCTTGTAGCCTAGTTGTAGCATGGTGAATCAAGTTTGCTCATCTGACTAAATCCACCATGGAAAAGAACCCTACTCTTGTCTCTGAATCAGCAAGCTGATCCAAGTCCCCATGAAGAGCACTGCAGCTGCCTTCTGGCCAGAAGTAGAGAAATTTGTAACCCTTTTTCAGTGGTAGCGTAATATTAGATTAGTTTCACTTGCTTGTGACCAGATTGTGTCTCAGAGCTGTACTGTGCCAGGGTTAGTTGGGCTCTGGCATGGTGCCATCCTGCTGTGGCTGTACTTCTTCCCCATCCAACAGTAGCTTATCTGTGGGCTTGCAATCTGTATTGTTGCAGTTGTGTTGTATGAAGACCTTCCAAACTTTAGTTTCTATGCTTTCATTACACTAAGCTGTATTTCAGTCTCAAAGGTGTTATTTTCAACTTGTCAGTATAAAATATGTTTTGTTGGTTTGCAATTGTTTAACCTGGTAGATTATTCTGTAGCAGTAGCCAAGTTGCTTTAGATCTCTGATTATTTATGGACTTCATAATCTCTCTGTCATCTGCATGCTTGCAATAGAGATTTTATGTTTAGATCGTTTCAAAAAAGAAAAACCAAAACCCCAACAAACCGAACCCACAACCCCAAACTGTTGGAAATAGCAGGATTGTATTCTGAGTGTAATAAGAACAGGTCCCTGGGGATCTTAAAGTACTTCTGCTCATTCTTTGTGAGCCAAAAGTCATAAAAGAGAAAATATATAATGCAGGTATTTAATAAAATCACGTTCAGCTATTAAATTGGAAATTAAAATCTAGGATATCAGCACAACAGAGACCACTAACACGATCACAAAAATATAACAGCTTGGGTTGCTAGTCCTGATTGTTGACGTTGATATTTGTAGGCCCTAACTATTGTTGGAACAATGAATTTACTTGTTTATAATTTCCAAGCTTTGAGTATTTGGGGGTTTATTATGTAATAGTGTTTCCTTGGCTTGCTCACTGTTTTTTTTCCTGCCTTTTTTTTACTAGTATACCTCTTCTAATAAGTCAACATTTTTTAGATACAAAAGTAGATAGAAAAATTTGAAATGAAGCTGGACAATTTAACAAACCTTTGTGCAATGGCAAAGATTTCAAAAGACTCACAAAGAATCCTTGTGTTCTGTCTCAGTGGTTCCATCATTTTCCCAAGCAGTCTCATTCATTTATCAGAAAATCAAATCTATTAAATATATTGCATTCCACATTTAGTCTAATTACCAGTGTATATCATAATTAAAACTCAGCATCTGTAAATATGAGTCAGTTATTGAAAACTACTTACTTCCACTGTTGTGGTAAACAGAGCAATTTTGTCAAGTGTAGTGGCAAATGCTGCTTATTAGAGATAATTTAAAATTGCGTGCAATTTTACTCCCAACCACAGAAGAGAATGAGCTTGATCTTAGAACCGTAGAATGTTTAGGGTTGGAAAGGACCATAAGATCATTTAGTTCCAACCCCCTGCCATTGGCAGGGACACCTCACACTAGACCATGTTGCCCAGGGCTCTGTCCAGCCTGGCCTTGAACACTGCCAGGGATGAAGCATTTACCACTCCTTTGGGCAACCTGTGCCAGTGCCTCATCACCCTCACAGTAAAGGACTTCTTCCTTATATCCAACCTGAACTACCCCTGTTTAAGTTTTCCCCTTTTCCTATCGCTGCAGACCGTGATGAAGATCTTGAGCTGTGCAGTATCAAGCAGAGTTGAAGTTGTTTCGTGTATCGTCGTTTTGGACATAAAATCTGAAAGAAACAGGCCTTCAAATAAAACCCATTATAATTGAGAAGTTATGTTCCTTCTATATCAGGTGATGCAGTTACTAGAAAATTTAATTTAGCACCAGCAAATTCTTTAATGTATTCCAGCTGACTGGCTTTATTAGTGTAAATAGAAAATATGTTCCAGTTTTGTCCGTTTCCTGCAAAATAATCTTACTGGCTGAAAGCCAAGGCAAAACACTCAGAATAGCCTTTGTGACGTGCGTCAAGTTTTTCAGAGTGGCTCTGGGGTTCCTCTACCAGAAACATGAGTATGAGATGGTGGGAGAGATGGTTTGCTAACAGCAAAACCCAAGTGAAAGCAAGGAGACAGAATGAGATAATTTCTGTGGACAAGGTCTAATACTTTAAAAAGGAATCAATGATCAGATCAATGTATCTAGTAAAAGTATTTTTGCATGGTTCAGATGAGGTACTTAAAGGCTTATTTCATTATAAATCTTAGGCCACATTGTTAGCCTAAGCAAATACAGAGAGCTTCACTGATTCTAGTTAAGCTGTACATACATAAATAAGGTGAGATTTTAGCTTTCTAGATCAAGTTAAATAGGAGGTCACTGTCTCTTGTCCATACCTGTTAGACAGTTATAGTTTCTTGAGTCTCTAGTCATACACGGATTACAGTGCACAAAGTTGTATTGTACATACATACGATGCCAGGTAACTAGAAGAAACAAAATGGGATCTGTTAAACATATCTGCCTTGAATCTTGCCACAGCTGAATATACTAAAAGCTCTGGTTGAAATCTTAGTCGCTTTTGGATTTGTAGGATCAACAGAACGTGGAGTTTTTCCCTAGGAAGAACTCTGTTCAGTCTTCCATCAAATACAGTGCTTAATTTAATCCTTAGTAGTCTAACAGATTGCTTTTGCATTCATCAGTTTTACATCTAGCTTAGCAACATATTAGGATAGCACAAGGTACCAGTTTACAGAAAGAGGAACTAAAATAGCACAGTGAGTACTTTCCAGGCTTGGTTCCCTGTGAGTGCTGAGGTCCTCCTGCATAGTCTCTACAGCAGAAGAATTAGGTAGCTTATCTGATACTCTAATACTTGGTTATTCTGATTTCCCAGTTTATGTGACTGTTGACATGTTGCCTCATCTGTGCTTCAGTTCTCTGTAGAAAACACATAAAAGTCTTTTCCTAGCCATAGTATTATTTTGAAGCTTTCAAGTACTGTGATAAGCAAGATCAGAACAGTATAATTGTTTGGTCACATATTGTGAGTTATGCATCCCCTGGATGTATATTGTGAAAGTCTTGTTTGGCTCTACATACTGAGGCATCAATCTTCTGGGAATCTCCTTCTCTAAGGACTGAGTAATACTCCTAAAATAGTATTTCTCTTTCTTCTGTTCACTGTGAGATTAATTCAATTGCATAGTTTTTAAGATTTACTTGGAACTTTGGCACTTTAATTTCTACCAGGGGATTGGAAACATGAGTTTCTTTTTAAATTTCCCAAAAAAAGGTGCTTGGTCTTTTCAAAGCATCCCTTTGCTCTTTTAATAGGAAATAGAGAACCATGATTCTCTATTTTGCATAAATTCTGTAAGGTGGCTGTAATGGAATGATACCATGATTCTGTACCTTTTAATCACTGACTTCAGGGAGTTTCTTTCTTCCTCATTCTTAGGATCAGATCTTAAGACAGTGACCGGGTTGCAGTATCTCACCTTCATTGCCTTAATTCTTTGGGTCATTAGAGTCATCTTTCTTAAATAGTGCTGGCCTCAGGAGTACTTTTCAGTCCAAGACAGCTTCCACAGTTCCATATTTGATTTTTTTTTTTCTTTCATTTTAAACATATGAAAATGTCTTTAGAAAGAAAACTGCATTCTCTGGTGCCAGTCTTTCTCAGTATGAAGTTCAACACTGGGAAAACTGTTCTGTCTTTCTTTAGTGGCTCCCTTCTGGCATTAAATTAACATTCAGTGTTCCGACAGCTCTCTCTTAATGTGAGCCTTTCGCTGCCACCAGCTCAGAGGAAAATGGAACTGTTAATTTTTGCTGTTCCAAACCTGCAACTATATGAAAAAAGTTAAATGGGCATATAATTATCAATTCATAAAGGGAAGCTATAATTATGCATTAGGGCCATATGCCTGATGTTACAACTCAATGCTAAAGCAAGTAATTCCCATCACAGAGCAAAAATTTTCAGCCATAAAAAATCCAGTCTATATGCACACCAATGATGAAGATGTGTAATATGTCATTCTCCATGATGAGTTATCTTAAAATGTTTTCAGCTGTGCTCTGTTTCACTTGGGAAAGGAATCCTTGGACAAGATGAGTATGGCTGAATTTAGCTATTGCAATTTTGAAAGCACTTTTTAGCATTTCCTTACTTATATCTCATGAAAGAAGAGTTTGATTTGAACAGATTTCTGGGTCACCTGGTTAGATAAAACCCAGACTAGAAGACTTTAAGTAATTTCCAATCAGAATCTGGTTCTACTCATTTAAGAGACAAACTATGGTTTGGTTTGCTAGTGGGTCTGTGGTCTTTTCAAGGCCATATGATTTTCCCAGTCTGTGATTTGCTTACATAATTCTGTTGGTGCCAACACTGTTGAAGAAAATCTGTGTCTACTATATTCAGCTCTGGAGTCCTCAGTACAGGAAAGACATGGACCTGTCGGAGAGGATCCAGAGGAGGGCCACGGAAATGATCAGAGAGATGGAGCCCCTTTCCTGTGAGGAAACGCTGAGAGAGTTGGGGTTGTTCAGCCTGGGATAGGCTCTGGGGAGACCTAATTACAGTCTTTTGCTTCTTAAAATGGGCTTATAAGAAAGATGGGCAGAGACTTTTTAGCAGGGCTTGTTGCTATAGGGCAAGAGGTGATGGTAAAATAGTGGCACAGGTTGCCCAGGGAGGTGGTGGGTGCACCATCCCTGGAGACATTCAAAGCCAGGCTAGATGTGGTTCTGGACAACCTGATCTAGTTGAGAATGTCCCTGCTCATAGCATTGGGGTTGGATTAGATGACCTTTGAAGGTCCCTTACAACCTAAACTGTTCTATGATCCTAAGATCCTTGTCCTTAGAAATGAGTGATACTGCAGAAGGAATGATGTGTGACCTAAACCCCCAGTTTTAAAGAAATAACTGTATTTCCCAAAGGTAAACCTTTTTTCCTGTATGATTTCTGTGGTTGCTGTTACTGTAAATTGCCTTTAGTTTTGAAAGTTTGTCTTTTAGGGATTAATCAAAGCATAACACTTGAGGCCAGTTTGCATACATATAGTCATACACAAATATATACAGCATTTTTAAATGCCTGTGTATCTTTCAGCATAACCTCTCTCTGTTTACAAACACATCTGAATTAGAACTGCTGTTCATTTCAGTAACCAGTTTTGAGCTTAATGTATATATTTTAAAACCAAACATCTGGTTCTTTGGAGCAGAGTCCTAAAATGGACACAATCCAATGAAACAGACAATGTTCCTGTTCTTTTTTATGTTGAACTGTCTTGAAATCTACTTATGATCTCTTCAATTTGTAGTGGAGGCTATCTCTAGAACATATCTCCACGCAGTATATTCCTTACTCACAGTGGGATATAGATCAAAAGAACCTAAAGTTTAGATTATTGATTGAAGGAAACCTGCAACTGACAGCAGGTCTTTTGTGATGTATATGAAGTCCACAGAAGTAGGCTTCAGGTGTCCGCTCAGGGGTTTGTCCTTCTGCTCTCAGTGGGAATGGGGACCTGAATTACTCATATGAGCACAGAATTCAAAATGCTTATCCCTGGTGTCTCACAGCTTGCATGGCTCACTTGGGTTGCATACGCTGGTGTTCGGTAACAAAAGAGAAGTCATAAGAGATTTTTAGAACACTAGTTTTCACAGCATCAGCTGGACCACGTATGCAGAGGAGTTTTATTTATCTCTTACATGCTGGTTGCTATGTTCTATTTACATGTGTAGTTTCTAGCAGTATATGGCATTCCTTTGAATGTTCCACTTCTTTGGGATCAAGACGCATGGCTGATGAAGCGTGGTTGTGCTTCGCAATCAAGGATGTTACTAAGTGAGTAGAACAGGCAATGTGTAAAACTTGCCTATTCAGTCTGTATCAAACTGTATCACAGGCTGGGGATTTGCCTCTCTGCAGTATGTGAAAGACAGCTATTACTTCTAATAAAATTATTTTCCATTCTTTACTTTTATTGGGATTTGCCTGTGTACCTGTGACTCCTTTTGTCACACGAAGGTTAGAGTTTGCAGTATGTTGTCCACGGGACAAACCATTCAAAAACTGCTGCTAGTGAGCAGAGAAAATCCACTCACTAATGATGATTTTCTCCTCAGTGCATCAGTAAGTGATGTCCCCTTATTCGTAGTCTGTCACATCTTGTGTTTGTTTACTCTTCAAGTTAGGAAGTATGAGGATCATGTCAGTTTTGTGATGTTAATTTGAACCCAGCTTCTTTGGACCTTCATTCAGCTCTCAGAAGGCTGACAGAGACTTATAGTCATAGGTGGTTTGAACCAACTATGGAATGATTCTTTAATTTGGAAAGGAAAGAGGCAAAGATGTTCCCTCTCATTATTTAAACATCACCTTTTTTTTTTTTTTCTTTTTTTCCATCTCTCTTCCAAGTAATACGGGGTACCTTTGCATTAACTATAATTCTAATGGCCCATATCCCAGTACAAATCACTTGAGTCTTTTAGAAGTGCCTGAGTACTTGATTATTACAACTTGTAAAATATGTTCTTTATTAAAATCCATTACTTTTTTTTCCCTTATGTGTGAGTTTTCTGTGTTTTGCAGACATCTTGCCAAGCCTTACTCTTTCTTACGAGAGTAGATGCTTAATGTAGAATCATAGGTATAAATTCTGACCTGGCGAAAAGTAGTTCCAACAAAGGGTTGAATCTTCAGTATTGAAGACATAGAAGTGAAAAGTAGCCTGATTAAAGACAGCAGTATTGAGTTTTTGCCATTAGACTAGAAAGGCTGAATTGTTACTAAAAGCCGTGGAGAGGGGGACTCTGGAATTTGTGGTGAAAGGAAATTGAAAAGAAACAGAACATTTGGACTCATGTTTCATGAAATAATGTGTGTGACAGAATAGGAAGGCAGTCTGAGGGAAAATTGACATAATTTTTTCCTACAACTGGGCAAGGCCAGATAAATATGTCACTGTTAACAAGTGAACTATTGTATATGTAGAGAAAAAGATTCAGAATAATTTGTAAATATTAATTTGCATTGGCCTTAGAAGAATGTTTTATAATGTATAAAAATGTGCATTTTCTCTGTAAAGTCTTTATGAGCTCATACTAATAACAGATATTTCTTTGGTGTTCTTTAGTTTTATAGGAGCACCTTCGGTCAGCTCCACTTATCTTAGTTATGAAGCTATAAAATTAAAGATTTCCCACTGTATTTTGTTACAACCACATGAGAAACAGAGAAATGCCAAAGTATTAGGTTTTTCAGATAGGAAAGGACATTAGGGAAAGAAAATGAGGATTATTAGATCCTGAGTGTTAACTAAAAAGACAAGAAGCAAAACCAACAAAGATAGAATTGTGGAATTTACTTTTTTATTTTTACAACAAAAGAACAAAGCACATTCCTTAGTGATGATGTTCACGGAGTAATAGAGACTGTGGGTTACAAAAGTAAGCAGGAACAAAATCATACTTTAGCAAATGGACCAAGCTCTCCAAGTAAATGCAATCACCAGAATATAAAATTATTGAGAATAAATGGGTATAGGGTAATCTATATTAAGAACAAAAAAAAGAGTAATTCAGGTTTAGCAGAAAGCCCAAATTTTACAGTCTGAATCTCAGAGAAAACTGAGCACTTTCCTGGTGTGCTTCAGTTCATGGCTTTTATTAACAGTATGTTTCAGGGAATTTCTCAAGCATCATGCTGACTGTAGGCACATTGACATCATGGGAGATCTCACATGCTCAAGTTGCGCTCATTTTAGCTGTCTAGAAGTTGGATTTGTGTAAGAAGGGGAAGAGTTGAAAGGAGAATATATTTGTACTTGACTTATTGCACGGCCATCCTTTAACTTAATCCTTTCACCCAGGTGATGCTCAAGTCTTTTGACATTTTTCTAGACCATAAGATTTTCTTTTCTTCTTTTCAGCTGCTTATTTTCATCTCTGAATAGAGAAAATGCCTGTATACAGATAAAATTAGAAGCATAGAGTTAAATAATCGCCTTAAAACAAACGTGCAGGTAGGTAGGCAGGTATTGAAGCAAGAGTTCTTGTTCGCACGTTTTTTTCCTGGCAGGCAATAGAGACTTCTATGGACAAAAGAGAGCCTCGTTCTTTTCCCTGAAGTTAGAGCCTGCAAAGCTTCTTGCTCTAAACCTATCTTCTCTGGCTTCTGCTGCTGTTTGCTCCAAGAAATACTATAGATAAACCCTGTAAATATTTAATCCACCAGCCTGATGGGTGCATTAGTACAGCTTGCATGACATAACATTATTTATATAGCTAGTTTTGGATTGTTGGCCTGGGTCACTGTAAAGCACAAGTACAAGCCCCTTGTCCATACACCTATTGTATTTTCAGATCTGAAGTCCATTTGTGTGTGATGCTTTCCTACTACTATTTGGGTCAATGGAGATTTGAGTGTTGCTGCAAAGAAAAAGTGACAGAGGCACAGAAAACAAAAGTAACAGCAGGGATGTATTGTGAAAGATTTTGTATCATTTGTCAAGCCAGTTCCATTGGTCAAGTGATTCGTAACCTTGGTCTGAGGGCATGAGGGAGGCAATACTGCTGTTCTTGATGAAAGAATTTGTGGATACCGAAATCCTTGTTCAGTATGTACTTGTCATTATGTTGCAAGGCAATATGCCTTTCTTTCAAGAAGGGAGCAGAAAGACTTAATATAATATTTAATGAACTTTGGGAGCCCTTTTATAGCGCATTAACAAATGTCTGATGGCTGCCATGTTCTTATAAACAACTTTTTTTTTCTTGTTCTTCTACTGCTGTAGTCCATAAACTGTTGATATTTCCAACCTCTTAGCCAGCCTCTTAGCTCAAGAGATGCATTTGTCTGCAGTCTCCAAAGGGGTAGATATCACCCAGTTACATCCAGGATTTTCTTTTTGAAAGTGTGTTAAAGTTACTTGGAATGTTCCCTGAATAACCTTAAAGAAGTCTGTGTTGGGCCCTGGGTTATTATTATATTAATTTGATTGTTCTACTTGTGCTTTCAAATCAACTGAGAATACATATTTGACAATGTAATTATTCACAGCACATACTTTTTTTTCTTAGGTTGAAGATGTCATAGATAAGATTTCACAATTATAAGTCACTCAAATAGAAGAACTGTACATACATTGTGAATGGCCAGTGAAGAGTTAGAAATGTTCACATGAAAAATATCTGAAAACCTTAGGAATTTTGCCTTTTCATCTCTTCTTTTCCTTTTTATGCTAAACCGTAAGAGAGCAGAGTGCACTTGCTCCTGAAGGACAGCAAAAAACAGTTCTGGAATTGTCTTTAAATATAGTACTCCTATTGATTTGGCTTGCTAGACTGGAAACTCATCAAATCAATTTTGGGCTATTTTTTTCACGTATTATAGTCTCTGAGTCTAGTATTCAAATTGAGAAACTCCCTTTCTATTTATTTATATTTTTTTTTAATTGGAATTATTTCTTTAACAAAATGTCTCAGCACAGAAAAAGTGTCATTGAACTAAAGGGTCTGTTCAGTATGTTCTGGCGGTCTCATCTCACCAAATCAGGGACCTACATGGTGATATGTATGTTGTGGTAAGAACAGCCATAAAAGTAAAGCCCCACTGCTTTTCCAGAGCATTTAATATCCTTGTGTTCACTTGGAACTTACTGGTAAATGCTCTTTCATTAAATGCAATATACCTAAATTACATTAAGTAGATCATAGGTTAAAATGAACCTAATATAAATTTTCAAGGGATTGCATTTTAAATCAGCATTTGCACTATTTTTATTTCTATTTGGTTTTCTTTTGTCTGGGATTTTTTCTTTGTGTCCTGGTTATATATGGAATGCTGTTTTGAAATCCCAAATGTTGGACAGATTTATTATTATGTGAGAAAAATAGATATAAAGGATTTGAAAGATGTATATTTTCTGCCCCAAGTATGTAACAGGTAATGCAATCTGAAGAAATCATAAACATGGATAAATGCAGTTTTATAGACCATTTTTCCTTCACTCCATGCTTCAACCATCACATCCATACTTTTATTGAAAATACAAGTAAAGATTTGTTCTGGAAGGAGTTCACTCAGATGCCATTTTCTAATTGTTGCTCGCATCTCCAGAATGTGTTAGCATTGTAACTGAATTCCTGTGCTTTAGTTACTTATTCTTTATCTGTCATAGAGGGTAACTATCCAGATCTTTTGTGCATCATAAGGACTAAACTAAATATTTATATGTATAGATGGGCAAGAAATTTCAACCTAATAATAACTACCTTCTATAAAGCTAGTTGTCAGTGCTCTGTAAAAGTTCACCTGTCTAAGCTGGTTTGTTCAGTATATGCTTGGTGTATTTATTTATTCACTCAGACCTAAAAAGAATTAGCTTAAGCTCAGATTATTATGTGATGTTATTTTGCTTCCTTTGTTCCTCTGCTAATATCTTCATTATCTCTCACATCATGTTTCTTCTCCCTTAAATTTTAGAAAGCTTCTTCCCATATCTTCTGCTAGCCTTTATGTTGGCCCCAACATTTAGCTTTGCATAAGTCTGCCTTCCACACACAGAAGGATAGTTCCCTTGCAGTATTAAACACATTTTGGAAGAATAGAATTTGTAACAGCAGATATTCTTCAGTTATGGAAATTCTTACATGAATTTGGTTAAAGAAAAAGGTGGCATTTATTCTGAAGGCGTTGAAATTGTACTGTGCCACTGCATACAGTTTCTGTAAATGAAGGTTTACTCTGCCTAATGCCCTGAGTTACTGTTACTGTAGCCAAGACCAAGGAATCGAACTAAGAAAATATTAGTTATATTTTACAGAAGTTCGAAGTTGAGTTCTTTCGCGCTGGTTAGTGTTTGTTGCTGGGCAATAGCTTGATACCACGTTTCATTACTTCATTTAAAAATGATGCTTTTTATCAAAGCTATGATTTCAAGAATAAAAGGAATAATATCAGGCATATAAAAAGAGAACTGAAAGAAAAGTGTTGGACATTGTACAGCTGATTCTTTGTGGGAAGAGATTTTGTGGGGGAAGTCTTGACTGAGCTAACTGAAAACAGTGTTGATTAGGAAGAAGTAGATGGCAGTTGACTGGAAGTGGACAAGCTGAAAAAAAAATGTCCCCAGCAAGTTAATAGCCTCAGCCACATCTGTTGCTGCTTTTTTATTGGAGATTTTCACATGAAAACTGGGTTTGCAAGCTGGAGTTTGGAATAACTTTTCTTTACGTTGGACTCTGACTTCCCTGCAAAAAGCAATTAAAACCAGATGTATCACTTTTTTGGATGCAAACTTCCCTTTGTCCCTCACAGACCTGTGAGCATTACGGGTAACATAAGAGCTGAATTATGAAAGTAGTTACAGAATAAGGTTACTTTTCCAGTGCATTTTACAGAATGATTTTTTCACCAGATGCAGTTGCTTACATGGCTTAGGCTTTTTCAGGTTTTTTCCTTCCATTTTTACTTTTTTACAATATAGAAATGTTGGTACCGTGCTCCCCTTTTGGCATTTCTAGGAGCAATATTGGCCTTCAGTGGTCTTAATGGTTTTTAAATGCCAATCCTAAAATACACATTCAGTTATCTAACAACTACTGAGCATTTAGGCAAATGTACACTGATTTGCTTGGCTATAAAAGCTGCACACGTGGAAGCCAACCATATTGATCACTTCAGCCAATTATACTTGTACAACACATGGTTATCCCATTTTATTCACTAATATGCAGTAAAGAAAGCTGGCAACTAAAAGTTGTTACATGATGAAAGCATCTTTACGTACTAGTCTGGTATCACTGCTGTGAAGGACAAGTCTTGTAACATACTTAACAGTCTTTTCAAGAATACAACTTGGAGTTACTGAGACAAGAAAAAAACGTTGGCACAATTAGGATTTGGTCGAGAAGTAGCAGTTCCTGGCCAAATAAAATGTTTTAGATTAAAGTTTGGATTCAGCAATCTGCTTTGAAAGGAAAACTGTTGACAAGGCTGCAAATATTGTGAAGGGCTGTGGTGCGACAGGCTTGATCTGGAGTGGAAGTTCTCTTTGTCTCTGAGATTTCTGTTAGCTTTGAAACTCATGTCTTAATAGCTCAGAAACTAAAGCCTGCCATGTAGCTCTACCCAGGTGAAGTATTGGAGGCTTACTTAACATATGTGTGTTTCATTTGATTCTGATGGAGAGGTGTAAAGCAAGGTCTTTGCTAAACAGAATTGCAGAGGAGTTAAATGAGTATGCAGATGCAAATGCATTTGGTTTGAGACTTAGCTAAAAGTGAATTGCCTGCTGTTATGGGGATTCATTCCTTTGTCCAGTGTCATTTAGGCTCCCTCTTCTCTTCTGCTGTAGGATTCGCCATTTTATAGATTGTTCTATAAAATGGGGCTCATTTGAGGTACAGTATTAGAAACGAATACCTTTCTCCAATAGATCAAGCTTGTTTATTGACAGTGAAAAGGTTTTTAAGTTTTGGTTGTTTTTTTTTATTCTCTCCTCTATGAATTCCATCCTTCTTCTCCATGCCACCACCTAGCTCTCCTTCCCTCTGAAATGACCAGCAAGAGTACTGTTAAAATTTATGTGGCTTAACCTCTTCTCTGTGAAAATGGCCAGCAAAGCTAATATCCTGAGGCCCTTTCGGAGCCTGCATGCTCTATCCTGGCTAAAATAATGTGTTCTAGTAATGCTTGCCAAACCATGGGTGGGAGAGGAGGAGGGAATCATACAATCTTAATCGAGAAATAGCATCTCTGGAGAAGCTGATATTGGGAGTTGTTTAAAATTGTTAAATCCGTATTTTATGCAAGGCTGCAAATACCTGGGGAGAGAAAGTAAAACACAACAGCTAAAGGTTATTTTTAATGTATTATCTTAATGCTTTGTGTATGTGGAATATATTAAGTCTACGCTATCCATCATTTCTCCATTATGAAATCTCAGTTCATTAAGTCTTATCTGCAGCCTTTGCATACAACACAGTCTTCCTTTTCTTAGTAGCAGGGCAGGTTACTCTTTATCAGCTGTTAGACTTCGCAGATGTTTCCTTGTAGCCATATATAAAATGGCTGATACAGCATGAATCTCGCTATGACAAATAACCGCCAAATGCCAGAATCCTATTTCGGATTTCACTTCAACTCCTAATCTCATACGCATCTTTATATGGTAGGACAATTCAGGGTTACAGAAATTATTCACTAATTGAGAATATTTTATTCAGGTATAGTTGCAGCATTTTAATAAGGAATGCATAAAAGTAAGGTTGATAGGATATAAACTGTTGTGTTGTAATGCACAAAAATGACAAAGCTGTGAAAGGAACTGTAAAGGAAGACTTGTTTAGTCATGGTGGCATTAGCATGGTCAGTATTTAAAAGCATGAAATACCACATTGAACTGATAACGTGCCAGCACAATCTGTGCTCTACCTGAGCTCCTTACATTCTTGAAGTTAGATATATGCTGAGTTCTGTGTTATCTCAGGGCTTCAGCAGTGGCTTTGTGACTTGGTAAATCCCACTTAACAGATATTTGGTAGCATACGAAAATGATAGTATGAATGTTTTTTGTTCTAATTGATATGGAAAAGCTGTCTCTAGAGACTGGTTCTGCTTTAGAGGTCTTTCTGTAACAGCAGCAAGCAAAATTGTTGTCTATAAATACTGCTGGATTTATAAGTCAGATATCTTGTCTTTACAACAAATGCATTTTCTTTCCTGACTTCCTTAAAGTTACTCTTCCTCTAATTTGTGTAACCTCATTATCAGCATGGGTTTCATAGAAGAGTTCCTGTGTTCTTTCCATTTCACTGTCACAGATTAGGTGCAAATCAGAAGAATGAGGCAAGGATTAGGCTATTTTATTTTGAACATCAGGATCCAAAGTCAGATTCACTTCATTGTTCCATAGCTGCATTGAATTCTGTGGTTAAGAAAAGAGAGAGAAAGCATGCACATACGAGTGAGTGATATTTTTCAGTAGATGAGATCTGAAGCAAGCTCCAGTCATTCAAGTACATTGTGCCATATTTTGTTATCAAACTGCAACCATTTTCATAGTTGGTGGGTTTGCCATCTAAGTAGGAACTTCTGTCTAAAAACGTGCTGGACAGGTGATGAGAATCCATCCATGTTGGAGCACTAAAGAGGAGGAATGAGCATCAGAGGATTCCTGGGTGCCAGGCAAAGGGAATAAAGCTGAGGCTGACTTCAGCCATTAGTTTCAAAGTTTGGCCTTGTGTAAAATGCTAAGCAGAGTACTACTAGTTAAAATAAGAGGAAGATGAAGGTAGCTGCTGTGCTGAGACCTTTGCCACAGATTGACTCATTGTTGGAAAGGAACTATGAAAAAACTGGTGCCAGAATCAGCTCAGAAACCAGAAGAGCATTGGAAAGGCAGGAGTTGTAAGAAACCTTGTGTGTGTGTTTGGGAACTCGATCCAAGAGGCACAGCAAAGAAATCTAGAGGTCTGCAGAATGCAAGCTAGCCCAGAGATGTCTGAGCTGTCCGTAGACAAAAAGGCATCAGGAACCACAGCTTTTGGGAAAGCTTCCAGAAGGGAAAACGATTTTGACAGAAGCCAGAAATATTTTTATATATTTGTATATTTTTTATTTCTAGTGAACTGCGCAGCCAAGCACTGGCAAGCTGATCCAGGATGTGCCAGATCCTGAGGCAGATGTAGTTGTATTTGCTTTACTTTAAGGATTCACTAAGGAAATAGAACTTTTCTTTCATTTTAGGTTTTGTTTGAGTTTTGCGTTTTTAAACAGGAAAAAGAAATGCAGTCATTACTTCTACTTTAGAGAGGGGCTGAAGTGACATTTTGATGCATAAAAGCATTTGTGTGTGAGTTTTACTGCAGAGAAATACATAGTTTGGAAACTCCTAATACTTTCTGTATGTCTGAGTATACAACACTGAAACCAACCAAAACAATTGGAGGCAATTTTTTTCCATCTCTTTCAAATAAATTCTGTCAAGTATTACTAAACTTTTTCATATGGATAGATAACTGTCTTCAAGAGTTCATGGAGTGCTCCCGGCCTTGTGTTCTACTACATGCAGTTGTATATCAGTTTGTATGATTCAGTAGAGATCGTGTTTCATTGATCTGATATCAGTGTAAAACTAAAAGCCACATCCTGAATCTGAAGAGTCTAAAACACATCTGGAAGGACAAAAGCCACCAGATAAATATTTACATACTTCAGTGGGGGGAGTGGGGGGGATATCTTCCTAAGAAATAATGTGCTTGATGACTTTCGGATCATATTGGTTTGTGACAAGATTATAGACATGAAGCAAAGTAAAAGAATAGGCATGTGCTTGCACAATTAAAATTGATACTGAAAAAAAATAAGTCATCAAGATGTAATTAGAGCACAATTTCCGAGCACTAAAGAAGGTTGGGTACTAGTTATCTTTCTCAACAAGAAACATTGATAACATTGTTCAAGCACACACACTGGAGGGCAACTTCTCAGCTCAACCTCCTTCGATGATTACTGGCTTCTAATTATATTTCAAATTTATCAGATAAACACTGGCAGCAAATAGGCTTCCCAATGTACCCAGGCCTTCCTAAGTAAACAGAACAGTGAATACTCGCCTTGGAGGTGGCATGTATTTTACTGAGCAAAGCACTTACTGCAGTTACCTCCATTCAAGTACCTTAAATCTTGATATTGTAAGAAACATTTACTATATAAATTCTTAATAAGAACCCAATCATCATTGTGTTCCCAGTGTTTTGAGAAAGATAGAATGTGACAGAATGGAAAACACTGGTAAAACTGGTGTTTCAAATGGGCATGCACACAGGCATTTACAGAGTTGCAGTCAGTTTAGGAGGCCTTGTCTCAACAACTGCTTTTTCCATTCATTCAAATGCAGAAAAATACTCTCTCTTCTACATAGAATAGAAATTATACTGTCTGTTCAAATAGAAATTATACTGGCAAAAGCACATGACCCCATTTTCTTTGTAAAAGAGCAAAGCAGTACTTAGTACTTCAGAGTAAGCTGAAGGCATTTCAGTTTAGATAACTAATCCTGGTTATACTATCTAGGCCAGTAATCACCAAGTTTGTACTAGACTTATGCTATTTGTTTTCGGAACATTGAGAAGTTGTGATACTGTAGGGTATCTGTGCTAAATGTGCAACCTAGTAGTCTTTATCAGTTCCTAGGCTGAGGATATATGACTGCTAGTACACTCAATGTTGGATGTACCTAGTTCTTCATCTCTTCATCTTTTATAACTTTTACCCAGATCTCCCTTACAGAGGTGATTGAGTGTTACTTGAGTCTTACTCCATACAAAAAGGAAAGTAACTGCCAAATTTGGGACAGCAGCCTGTAAGTGAGATAGCTGGAATAGGCTGCAAGAGTGGGCTAACAAGAACCTTGTGAAATTCAACAGACAAGCGTAAGGTCTTGATCCTGGGAAAACATAATCCAAGATTGCACCACAGGCTGGGATTGATCCGGCTGGGGAGCAGCTCTGTGGAAAGGGACCTGGGGTCCTGGTGGACAGCAAGCTCAATATGAGGTGAACAGTGTGCAGCTATGGCAAAGAAGGCCAACAGGATGCTGCGTTACATCAACAAGAGCATCATCAGCAGAGATAAAGAAGTCATCATCCCACTCTACTCAGAGCTTGAGGT
>JANHGB010039107.1:441-17119 GCA_026283785.1 Coracopsis vasa
CTCGGTATATATGTATTTTTAAACGTAAACACTTGCCGTCCCGGTGCTGGTGCCCGATGGAAGGGGAGGGCTCGGTGCGGCGGGCCCAAAGGCGCTGCTGGCGGGAGAGCTGCCGGAGCTGTCGGCCCGGAGCTGGTGGGAGCCGGGGATGCCCCTCGAGCCCTCCTCGCTGGGACTGGGGGGCTCTGCCCTTGGGACTGGAGTCCTCCGCATCGGGGGAGAGAGCGGGGGGTGGAGGAGGGAGTTGCAGGAGTTGCGTTTTTGTTACTTGAAGTTCAGCCTGCTGTTGCTCCGAAGTAAATGTGTTGGCAGAGGCTGTAGCGGAGCTGACACTGAGTTCGCAGGAAAATGGAGCGCATTTGCTGAGAGGGCAGATTTCGTGACAGGGCAGCGGCGGTGCTAGTGTGCGCCGGGGCTCTCCGGTGCCGGCGGAGACGCTGTTAAGTCACGTAGGAGGAATGGGTGATGCCAAGAGTCATCTCTGCGGAGCCCTTTCCCATGGGCACCCGTCTTCCTTCTCGGCATTTGTATCATTGGGACAAAGTGCTGTGTTTGTTTTTTATTCTTTTCCTTTAACCTTTATTTAACCAGTTAGGTGGTATTTAAATGCAAATGGCCTTTGCAGCTATCAGAATTTTTATTTTTAAACAGCTGAACCTTCAGATTGATTTTAGAATCTGTGAATGTGGCTCTTAACGTGACCCTGTTAACTTTCATCTGTTCGGGGTTAACAGCCACTTAGAATCATAGAATCATAGAATAGTTAGGGTTGGAAAGGACCTTAAGATCATCTAGTTCTAAGTCCCCTGACATGGGCAGGGACACCTCACACTAAAGCATGTCACCCAAGGCTCTGTCCACCCTGGCCTTGAACACTGCCAGGGATGGAGCATTCGCAACTTCCCTGGGTAACCCATTCCAGTGCCTCATCACCCTTACAGTAAAGAACTTCTTACTTATATCCAATCTAAACTTCCCCTGATCAAGTTTTAACCCGTTACCCCTTGTCCTGTCACTACAGTCCCTAATGAAGAGTCCCTCCCCAGCATCCTTATAGGCCCCCTTCAGATACTGAAGATACTTCTTGAAGAATTATTGCTGCTATGGACAGGGTTTTTTTAAATGCCAGAAAATTGGTAAAATTATATTTAATTTAATTTTTTTTTAAAATGAAAAATAACATTTGGGATAGCCTGTTCTCTGGTTCCAAATGTCAAAAATCCTGTTTGTGTGAAAGACACAGGCTTAGACTTGCAAAGAGAATGTCCTGATGGGTCATGGCAGGGCTGTGTTTGGACATAGACTGGTTTTTTGGCCCATCCTCCATGTGTATGTGTATATTCACAGAATGCCTCTTCACCAGTATGTAGGAATTAAAAGGAGTATTAATGTTTTTAAAGTTTCAGTGAATTTCCCTCTCAGACTCTAAATCATGTACAGTTATGCTGTCTGTTAACGGACCGAGTTGTAAGCATGAGTTTGCCCTCCTAAATTGATACCATAAATCAGTCCCCAAATATGCTTGCTTTTTTCCATGTAACTGCTCTTTCCAGTGTATTTATAGCTTCACTTCCATGCTGGAATAACATCAGAACCTTTGAGGGGAAAACCCTGACTACAGTGTTGGTTATGGTTCCCTGTCCTTAAGAAGTAATTCCGTAATTTTCACTTGAAAGGGGTACCTGCTTTTTGAAGAGGCGGAGTATTGGAGTGATAGTACGGTGAGTTTGTATGAGCATAGCTTGGTTTAGCATCTTCGTGCGCTGTAGACCATAAAGCAGTAAGTTTAAATCTTGCCCATTATTTCAGACTGTTTTCTGCTTGTATAAAAGAAAGATGCCATTTAAAGGAAGACTTGAGGTAAAATTCCTCCTGCTTGTCAGTGGTACTTTACCAGTTGTAGGCTGAAGGTTCACACTCACTTCAAAGACCTAAAAGTGACCTTGACATCATGATCGCCATCTTCAAGCAAACCAAAAGTTGACGTACTTAAGACGATGAACTTTAACTGAGGGCACTGATTGAAATGTTGGCTTATGCTCTCTGTAATTCTACGCTTAGGCACAGGCACAGAAGAGCTGTGTTTTTTAAAGCTGTATTTTATGCTGGTGATATTTCAAGAGGCTGCAGCACCAGATGAAAAGATGGGAAAGTGATTTCAGTAGGAAACTGCTTTTCTGCAGCACATACTTTTCACATATATATATGGAAAATTGTAACTTCACGCTCTATTAGTTTTTGCATGCAAGTGTTGGGGCAAACCCAGGTTACCATCTGGGAAGGGAGATAAAAAGTCTGAAATTGCAGTTAAATGTGGTTTCAGTTCTTAGGGGGTGAAAAGGGGCACTTTGAAGCTAGTACATAGACATATGTTTCACAGGGACTTCAATTTTTAGTTTGAAACAGTTGGACATGGTATTAAAGCTAGCTTTGCAATCATTTTGAGGCTAAAAAAAGAATTAAAAAAAAAACCCAACCAGCTATGTCCTGCAGGTGGAAAAATCTGATTTCTTTGAATATGTGCCTTAATGCCATGGATGTCTTTTCACCCCTTTAAAAGGAGTCCGATTTTCAGGTCTGGTTTATATGTTTCTCATACAGAAGTAACTTTCTGATAACCACTGGCACCTGTTGTTGGTTCCCTGGAGCTGGTATTCAGAACAGTTTGTGTGCTGGAATAGACTGGTGGTCTCTGGGGAAAACACAAGAAACATTAGGTGTGTGCCGGGCATTCAAGAGGAGGATGTGGAGTTAGTAAAGAAGGGAGCTGGGGCTAAATCCTGCTCAGGTCTCTGCAGCCTATGCTGTGGTTACACAAGTACATGAAAGAACTTGTTTGTGCACAGGGATGGAGCACTGCTAAACTTCACAGCTTCTGCTACCCTCTGTGTTGATTTCTTTCCTCACTTTTGTTGCCTTCAACTTTGAAACGTTCATGCCCATCTAAAACCTGCTGTACTTTTTCTGCTGTGGTTCCCCTTACTTTTAAAGATGTAATGGGCAAGACCCCTTCTCCCTATCTGTCCTTTAAAAAGTGATGGTAAACCTTGGCTTCGTATTTTTCTGTTACGTTGCAGTTCTGCTGTGCACATGCCAGTTAAAATAGCTAATTCTTTGTGGCAACAGCATAGAGGATTTTTTTACTGCCATTATGCTAGGAAACCACCAGATATTTAAACACAGCTGTCCTTACTAAAGCAAGGGAGAAAAGCTTGAGGGAATGGGACAAGTCTTCTAAATTCTCTCCTAGAACTACTACACTTTCATCTGGGGGGTGGCTAGGGCTCAATATGGCAACTGGATGTGCTTAAAATCAGGCTTTTAACATCGATGGTTGGTTTATGGAACTGTTTGTAGAAAGTCTGCTGATGTAATACAGTAATTCTTAGTATTCTAGCATGTCCCACTTAGACTGAAATACTTTTTATTTGATAAAAGGTAAAACTTTATCACAAACATCTCTCATAAACTATATTGGAAAAGGAGGTTTGGGTAAGTTGGTTCAGTTTTTTTTTTGTATCTGATAGGCTTCTCTGTACTTCTGAGAGGTTTATAAGATGATTTTGAAAGTAAATTAGGAAACCTTCCTCTGGATGTAATTACTGTGAAAAATCCTATGGTTATTTGACTTTCCTATTGATTATGCATTTAAAAAACAAGGGTTTGAAAAGGAGAAATAGGCTTGATCTTCCCAGGACGTAAGGAGCACTGATATAAAAGGCTGCATATAGCATTCTGTTACTTACTGTAAATTTCTCAGTTGAAGACAGTGACTAGAAAAGTGCCAGACTATTAAGCTAGTTCTTGATATTTGAACTATACACTCAGACATACAGGTACAGAGGTAATAGAAATGGAATATTTTACTGTAGTTTTGTTTGGCAGTTGCTCTTTGGCACTAATCACATAGGTGCTCTTCTGTCTTGAGTAATACGTGAACGTGCTAAGATATGTAATGGTGTTAAGAAATGTTTTATTCAGCAGAATGGTTGTAATCAGGTAGAAGCTGTAGTGCCTGACGAAAGCCTTTTTTTCTGGAAGGCACCTGTTTGCATTAAAGCTTTTTCTTTATTTTTTTATTTTTGCATCAGCCTAGCGAGCAAATTTAAGAAGCCAGTTGGTTTACAGAAAAAAAAGAGCCCAGAACAAGAGGAGCTTGTTCAACATCATTCAGTGTTGTCCCTGTAGAGCTGGGTCAAGTTAACTCAAGATAGATGAGTATAATCAAGTAGCATTATGTGACATCTTAATATTCTGAACTTTGTTGTTAAGAGTAAAGTTGTGCTCCTCCAGGAACTGCTGAAGACCTTGAAGGAATTAGTGTTTGTGCAGAAACCTTTCCTTCTGGAAGGAAGTCTGTCCTTTCCCTTCTGCTATGCATTGTTCAGGAACCAGTATTTTGACTTTTTGGTATTTTTGAATGTGGGTTAGTAAACCCTAAACCATGAATTCAAAAGCATTACTAAACATACTGGTTTTGTTGATTATAGATGGAAGTTGTGTTGTCTTGTGTGCTGACTGAAGATGCTGAAATGATCTTGGGTATGATTTTGGGGGTATAACTACATCCGAAGCTTGTTGTTTGGGTGTAATGCTCACTTGAGCAGGATGGAACTCATCCTAGAAGTATTTAGCGTCTTTGACAGGACATTAGCAGCTGATGTTGACTTTGCTGCCAAAGCTCCAGTGCTGTCAGTGCTTGATCTATGGTATATGCTCTGAATTAACCACCAGTGGATGATTTCAGAGGGTAGAAGCAGATGACAGTATATAAAACTGATTAAGAAGTCTAATGTACATGTATTAAGGTAAGTATCTTCCACTCGTTATTCTAAGTTTCATGTAGTATACTACACTGATGTACACTGTTAATTTAAATGCTTCTGAGCTTAGGTGATTAGACAGTACCTGAACTGCTTGCATGCGTTTGTTCTTGGTGTAGATAGGAAAGCCAGAGTCTCAAGTACCAGAAATAGTCCTGTTCCTCTTGAAGTGTGGGTGACTACTGGGCCTATGAAATGAGCCAGGTATTCTAAAGATGTTTCTTGGTGTAAACAATTCTTAAGAGCTATTAAGTAATAATGCTTAATTTGGGACCATAATAGCTGAGAGATGAGGAAATAGTCAAATTCTGACTTCGTGATCTGGAAGATCATTTTCGGTTTGATGTATAGCAGCTTGTGGATAACCTTTCACTCTGCTTGTGTCTTTTGGTAGGTGTGTTAATAAGATTTGGTACAGCTAATTGCAGGGGATTACAAGTCAAGAAGAACTAATGAGGAGCAGGGGTAGGAAGTGGAAAAACAAATTAATGTCTCCCAGTTTCTTGATGCTGCATAGTGACTTCTACATTTATGCACAAAGTCTTGCAGCATTGAACATTCAGTATAAGCAACATATGTACTAACCAGAGGAAATAATGAAATACCATGAATTTAACTTCCAATTATACGCAGATGACCTTGTTTTGCATGCGTCTTACTCACAAGCCTTAAGCAGCTGTGTGAAATGTGAATTGGGTATATTGAGAAATGAATGTTTTTATTGAGCAGTTTAACTTAATAATTTTTTAAAAAATTGTATGCCTTGGCTATCAAAATGAGCATCAGTTCTGGAGGCCTTTGGCTGACCACTTCACTCTTAAAGATGAATGAAAATGAAAGGGTTATCTCCCATCTTTTTTGGTATTCGACAGTCCCTTATTTGGAGAGAGAGGAAAGTGACAGACATAAAACTCTCTCATTAAACTTCTAAAATCTTGGAATGATGGTTTGGGCACTTTGGAGGCATGGATTATTTTGTTTGTTTGTTTGTTTCTTTTGTCATGGCTTTTGGATCAGATCATTAGAATCAAATGTAGTTTCATAGAGAAATTTAGAACACATTTATTTCCCATTAAGTTTGGCTCCTGGCTTTGACAAAAGTCTTGGCAAAGAGTGAAAGGAACACCAGTGATTCAAAATACAGTAATTTTAAGGGAGAGAGTAATTTTATATTGTGTGGATGGCTCTGGGTTGGGTATCTCGGACTACTTTAGTCTTGCTCTCACCTTTTTCTAGACTAAAAATGAATGTCCCCAACCTCTATTGGGTGAAATATTTTCTTAAATCAAGAAGGGGAGTATAACTGATGAATTGCAAGTTTTGTTTTGATGTAGAGCAGTTAAACACAAAGATTCACCTCCTTACTCTTTTTCATCGTAACTTCTTTTATAGTGTTGCAGTGACAGACTTATTCAGGCTTTTTCAAACTGACCTTAAAATTTTCTGTGCTCCAATGACTAATCATTTTATTGCCAATAGAAGAAATTTCAACTGTTGCAATTTAATTTCAGTATTTCAGTTGCAGCAACAGACCTTATGTCACGCACATTACTTGAGCAAGGCACGCAGAAAGGGATAATCTTGTCAAGGCAGGTATGTGTTGTGTACAGGTGAATATTTAGTCCAATGTAATTTGATGCTGTTTTGGGGACTCTAACGTGACTTCAGCTCCTCATACACACAAACAAGTATTTCTAAGGCAGCACTACACTTTTCTGGTTTTGAGGGGTGTCCAGGGTGTCTGCCATCTCTAGACTGAAAATGAGGTATTGTTAATTCTCAGTTCCCCCTTCATCAGTCCTTGGTTAGGCTGTTGGCGGTTGTTCTTTTGTGAATTCTCTGTCTTGTTTACTTTAGGAAAAGTGTTACTAGTTGTACAGCTAGTGTTAGCTTTGTAAATACTGCTCGGTGCAATATGTTAGTTGTATTTTGGGGCTTTTTTAAAACAAACAGCAAAACCCAACCAACCTGGCTTCCAATAAAAGGTTACGTAGTCTGGATTTTGTGCTTGCATTTGGTCTTGCTTCCAGCTGTTGACCAATGTTTCATTTCTTATGACTAACTTTTGGGGCTCTTTGGAGCATGCCACATCGCCTTTAGTTGTAAAAAGTAATCTCACATTATGTAGTATCTGACTCTCTCCTTAGCAGTATCCAGTAGGGAAATGTTTATGAGGTAACTTTCTGTGAGATGAAAGCGATTAACTGTTGAACTTTTTAACCTGTTTTATTTTGTTTTGTTTTAACTGAGGAGAAGGAAGATATTTAATTACTTTTTATGCACCAAAATTATAACTTTAGGACTAAACTGAGGTTACACTGACACATTTTTCTTCCTTCTGTTTTTTTTTTTTTTTTTTTTTTTCTGGTAAATGGTGGTTATTTAGGGTAAACAACAGCATGATAGATGTCTCTCTTGGAACTGGTGGTATAACAACATGTAATTAAAAAAAAGGCAGTTATGTCTGTATGGCTTGTGTATTATTATACATAATATCTGTTCGTAATAATACAAATATTTTTGTGTAAAAGCATACCATGAAAAAGAGGTGATACTTCTAGGAGACTGTATCAAGTCAGTACACCAGCTTCTCTGAATATTGTATTCTGTATACTGACTTCTGGACAGCTGAATTTAGGCCCCACATTAAGAACTGAACTAAATGAAAAGGTTTTGCTTGTTCTTATTTTGTAAAACAATTTATTGATGGAGTGATTAAAAAAAAATATACATATATGTGCTTTTGCAGGAGCTGTAGTTGTTCTTTTCTCTAAGAATTTTTAGGAAGCCAGAAGAAGGCCTTGCCTTCTCTGCTTTTAAAAAGGAGGTGAGTTTTGGTTTTTGCCACACACTGGCTAGCTCAGGTGGGAAATCTTGATGTGGGGCTCTGTGCAGACAAGACCTGGCTGAGGATGGCGGCCAGGTATTGGGATGACCTTGCCTAGCAGAAGAAATGCAACCTTGTCTCTTAGCCTGTTTCCCACACAAGAGTTTTCCAGTCAGCTAGCTGGTCACATGTGGGTTCTCCTGCTGGTTTATAAGTGAAAACAAAGCCAGATAAACCCTTCATGGCAGTGGAGATAGTGGCTGTCACATACTAAATCTGCTTCCCCACCCACTTTCCAGCACAGCCAGCCTTGGGGCAGGGTGATGGCAGATCTGCTGCCTGCCTTCCTCGGGGGTAAGCCTGTCTCCACCCCAGGAGGAATGTGATGGGTTTCAGTGGTGCAGGCCAGCATGTTCCTCCCTCTGGGGTTACAGCTACTGCCAGGCTCTTCAGTATTTCTGTCTCAAAATAAAAAGAATAAAAATAAAAAGAATAATAAAAAAAAAAGAAAACCAACACAAAAATAGAGACTTTAGTTTATTTTTCTATGTTGTTTGAGGCTTGGGATTTTAAAACAAAATAAACCTTCTGTAGGTGTCTATTGCTGACAGTAGGAGTTCACAGGGTTAGATTTGGGGTATGAAATAAGAATACAGGAAGCTACTCAAACACATTTAATACCCCTGCCTTCAAATAGACCTTTGATGCAATCAACACATAAGAATTACAGTCCATTTGGGAGAGTTATTAAAAGGGTAAATGCACACATGATATCAGATAAAAAAATGGATTTTAAGTTTCAAAATGAAGTGATACCCTTTTATAAAAAAAGAAGCAATTCTGAAAATAATGTGTCAGTTTGTCATTTTCCCTTTGTATGAAGAATAACTGCACTGAGTCACATAATGTGCTAGATAAATGCTCCCATTCACACTTAATGCATGCTTCTTTTACAGTTTTCTGACATTTGTATTTCCATGTAGATTCTTAAGCAGAATCAGGTGTAGCAGTGAAGCTGCACCTGGTTTTGGGATAGTACAGGGGAGGACTGATTCTTCAGAAGGACTACTTTTTTGAAACTTTCAGTGTAGAGCATTTGAGCAATCATTAATCTTGATGAACTCCAAAATCCATATACAGAATCTAGCAAACATTCATGCTTTTTTGCCCCCTTTTTCTTTTCCCTCTAAAATACATGTTGAAATACGTATAGGAAATCTGCCCCTTCCCAGCACACACTGAAAATATTATGGAAGAGATGGCAGGGCTAATTTATCTGGTGCTCCTAGTGGTTGTTATAAGGATTGGCATTGTGTTCTTTTTATGAGGAAGCCAAGAGAGAAAACACTGAAGTGATACATGGGCTTGAGGTGGATTGGGAATTTGTCCTTGCATAGTTTTATTTATTAAAAAAAGAAAAGGGGGGAGCATGGAAGAGAGGAGGGTATGGGATGCAGTTTGAAATAGAAGAGGCTGGAGTTTTCCAGGACCGATGAGCCAGTGGAGCACTTTACCATGTGGTGTCTATGTCAGGAATGCAGGAGATTCCATGGGGCTTGAAGAGAATTCCCCAGCTGTAAGTGTGAGTGCTTGGAGGACTGGGGTGTGATAAGAGGAGATTTCTAAAGTGTCATGTTGTAACTGGTTCCTTTGTTTTACTTATGTGATCTAGTCTCTTTCTAGTTCTGCTGATGTGCTGGAAGTGTCAGAGGTAGGCTATGGGTGTGATCCCATCTGGCAGTTCTGATTTCCCAGAAAATAGTGATACGTGTGGACTTGATTTGAGATTTAAAGGCATAAGCTGACAAAACCTTACCCCTTGGAATGTATCACTTGTTTGATAATTCCATGATTTTTGGTGGTGCTCTTCATTAAAGAAATGCTACTTTCTTCCAAATACGGGTTATACTGGGTGATGTTCTCATGATGGCATTAGATGAACTTTTTCTTTACAAAATCCTTTCCTGTTGCTAAGGGAAATAACTTTAAGAAGCACAAAAGTAGGTAAAAGATATAACAGTAAGTGTATGTTCCTGAATCTTGCATGTTCTAATACATTCCCATTTACTGTTTCTGCAGAATTATTGCTGAAATTATTTGTATCATGCTATGTGGATAAGTTTTGCAGTCTAATGACTTGTTATTCGGTGTGAAATAGTGCCCTTAAAGCTCACAGCTGAGGTCATGTCATGCTCTTAGTTATGACCTATCTAACACAGTTGTCTGTATGCACAAATGGAATTAAATTGTATAAGCTTGTCAGCACTATGAAAAAATAACAAGTTACTCTTCACTACTGAAGATCTGTTGGCAGGCAGAACACACACACACTCAGGAGTCAGTCATTACTAAGATAAAGCCTGTTTTTTTCCTTTCTGGAGTTTTGGGGAGGTGAAGGGAGAAATGGTGGGGAGGGATATAAAGTGAAGAGTAGCATTGAAGTGACACATTAGTATAAATTCGGAAACTTAACCCTGGTTTCATTCCAGAGTAATTTTGTCCCAGGACAAGTAACTACAGAGTTTTCTGCTATAGTGTGTGTTCAGTGCTCAGTTAATACACACTCCTTTGCGTTTTCCTTGACCTGACATCTCTGTTTAATCTGTGAATCTCTGCAGCTTCAGGAAGGAAAAAAAGAACAAACCAACAAACAAACCAGACAGAAGGAATTTATTGTCTGACTTGTAAAGAGAGTGACGGGGAGATCTTTACTGGTTATATAAGGGAGGCACCATCATCATTACATAAATTTGATAGGGTTCTTTTGGTGACATTTTCTTGCAGTGTGGCTGTAACTGACTGCAACTCAGATCTTGTTTGCTGTTTTAGCTTTGGAATGGGCATGTTAATTATGCAAACTATTACTGCAATTTAAGAAACTAAACTTTTGCTGGATATGTGCTGCTGAGAGTTGATATAGCAAACTGTGGAGGGGAGGTGCAAAGTTGTAAGCAGCACTGCTGAAATGCTCAATTGCTTCCAACAACTGCTGGGAAGGCAGCGCTATTCCCATCGGAGTGCTTCTCCTGCTTTCTGCTTACGGGAAGAGGTTTTCCTATCAATCTCTGCAACTAGCATCCGACAGAGCTGAAGTATGTTCCTGCCTCCCTCAGCTGGCTGCAAAAAAGCCTTCTTTCTTGTCCGCATTTCAGTCCTTTGCTTCTGATAGCTGTTGTTTAAAGGGAGGGCAGATGGAGTGCTTCTCTCTGAAATCTCTGCTTAAAGAAAATAATGAATAAGGAAGACTGTGATCTGTCCTTCCCAACTGGGAGACCGAGCTGGACAGATGTTTCTCACTCGGTGCTAAAGAGGAAAGTCCCTGGCTAGGGGCTTTAGGATGAGGGTTAAAAGGTGAAGAAGTCCTATGGGGGCCTCCTGCTGCAATGATTGCTTTAGCTCTGCACAAATGAGAGAGAAGATCCAAAACTTCTGTGTCTCATGTTCTTTCCTCCTCCTCCTTCATCTCATTGCAACTATTTTGTGTTTATTTTCCTACTTTTAAATTGCATAATTTAGTCTTTTCTGTCACTTCCTAATGTCTGAATCATAGGTAGCTCTTCCTGCCTCCAGTAAACAAACATTTTACTCCTGGCACCTTTCCAAAGGTTGAAGTTTTATTTATGAAGGTGGTGGTGTGGGGGGTGTCCCTCTGGCAGTGTGCTTGGGAAGCTAATTCACTTGCGTACCGGTTGGATAAGCTGTTTACCACACGCCTCTGTGGCCAACCGATTTCCTTGTCTTTCCAATCTTCTGAATTGATGCAGCTGCTCAGCTGATCAGGACAAGCAGGTGAATGGTAGCAGATGATAAACCCAGTATAAACAGTGGGTTATGAGCTTTGAAAGCTGGTAACAGGAGCAGCTAGGTTGCCTCAAGTCTTCCTGCTGTTGGTGTTGCTTCTTCTCTCCTTCATACCTTGCATGTATGTAGTGCTGAGATACACAGTGTCTGCCATTTAACCAGTCACTTGTGATAAAAGCCCTCTCGCCTAATGTTAGGGCTTTGCTCAGTTTTTGGATTCTTTCACTGCAAGGCAGCAAGATAATACAGGGCACTTTGGGACATGTGGTCTGCCTCCATCAGTCTGCTGGACCTCTTAGGCCATATTTATAAAGGCTGCAAACTGAGTCTGTCATCCTCAATTTTTCTATTATTACACTTATTTATAAGCTTTGATAATCCTTCATGTTATTTTTGAATCGACTGTGACTCCAGAATGATGTACGGAAGACACAGCTAACACCCATGGAGACTCCCCGCCTTTCCTAGTGCGTTCTCTTTCTACTGGTTTCTGCCCTTTATGGGGTAAACTTGTCTTGAATTATAATAGGTTAGTCTCAGAAGGTGTTGAACACTACGCTGCAACTACATGTGGATCTGTCAAATGGACTTGGTAAATGAAGACAACAGAAGAAAGATCCAGTCCTTGTTTTGGCAATTTTGCATTTGTGCATTCCCATCAATCTGTGCATCCTGGGTTCCCTTGGTTTCTGTTATTGCCGCTACTGATATGGGAACAATGTGAGAATAAGTCAAATATATTTAGGACAGACTAGATGAGATAAGTACAGCCTGAATGTTATACTGACTTCTTCATTGTTCTTCCTTGTAAAAGAGAGCGCCTTCTTTTCAACAGGTTCAACTTACCTTGATTTTTGACTGTGTTGCATATAGCATGGGAAGCACATTCTCCATACAGATGATTTAAAAAATAGTAACTTAGCACGTTGTGCCAGTAGAACTAAGCAACAGAGTATTGCTTTAGCCTAGTTTAATACCAATTTCAGAAAAGGCAGTTGAAGCAAAAGAACCCTGCTGTTACATGCCATAGGAATGTCTCGTGTTCCAGTTTCTTCTGGCTGAGGTTGCATATGCATGGGGTCATGGGGTTTTCCTGTGTGCTATTTGGTCTCATCTGGTTAGTAAAGGAAAGGATGGAGTTCCTCCAAAAGGTAACTTTGAGAAATTCTGGACCTGGTTTCTCATCTTAGAAGTTGTGTATGGGTTGGATACCTTTTCTGTTGTCATTGTCTACTTATGCTATTCGCCTGTGTGTAATGAAAGAATTTACATTTCTTTCCACAACAGTGGGAGGAGTTACTAATTCCTGTGGTTGGGTTTGAAATGAGTTTTCTGTATTTGGAGTATGAAAATAATTTTCTTGGGTGTGCAGTTTGAATAATGAACAATGCTAGTGAACTGAGAAGAAAGAAGTGTGACAGAAGACAGTATCCTATTTATAATATATTCTAGTCTGAAATGGTCTTAATAACGCTATACCATGTTGAATATGGATACAACCATATGAAACAGTAGTATCAATTTACTTAATGCATTTTTGAATTCTTGAAACTAAATAGTACATACTCAAATGCCATATTAAATAAAATAGAAAATACTTTTGTGTCCTTTGTATACTGTGTGGTAAAAATTTTGCTGAATCAGAAGCAAAAATGTAAGGGTTGGGTCCTGTAATTATAGTATTACAGGACTTGTCTACTATTGCCTTTTAATTTAAACTTGTAATATAAAGTATTTTGGTTAGAATGAAGATAAGACTGACCAAAGTATAATGAAACCCATTTTTTCAATCATTTGCATTACTTCAAGCTGTCTTGTAATGTTCCACAGTACTATTTTATCAGTTCCGGTCAATATCTCACTGGTGTGCAGATCTTTTCATTTGAACATGAGGTTATTAAATTATACTCTTGCATTGAATTTCTGTGATTGCATTGTTGTCATTCATTTAAGGAGATGACAGTGTCTCCTCAAAGGATGTTGGGCTTCTTACTTCTTTAAGAAGACGTAAGTTGTACTAAAGTCGAATCTGGTGGAGGGTTGAATGATGGGGTTGTTGTTTTTTTTTTAGCAAATAGTTAAGCAGTGCTTCTGTGAGTTGCTTATGAAATTCCAGTAAGTCTTAATTTAAAGTGCAAATATTTCTCTAGGCAATTGAATTACACAGCCTTAAGTTGCTATAAAACACCTTTCTAATGTTAGGGAAAAAAATCATGCTAAGCTTTACACCAAAACTTGTAAGTCTGTGAGCAGGCGTAAGCCAAGGGAATCATTGAGACTGTGGAAGAAATGTGCTTTCCCACGAAATAAAATCCAGGGATGTAGCCACTGTAATTGTGCAATAAATTATCATGAATGTGATGTCATAGTCTCTGCAACTTTCTGAAGGGGTAGTCTGATTTTGAAATCAACCAAATAGTGAATAACAAGCCTCTGAATTGGCCCAGACAACAGCAGACACGTTTGCATCATTTGGGGAAAGCAGTCATCTCCTTGGAGAGTTAAACTATTTCAAAATAGAAGTTGTTGACTCAATGTGTTAATCTTGGCTTTTCACGAAGAAGTGCAGAGGCCCACACTGATTATTTTTTTTTTGACAACTTCCTAAACTACCTGCTACATAAGTAAAAAGATACTGATTGGAAGAAAGTTCATTGAGGGCACTAAATGTAGTTCCTCTGAAGTGCAGTTATTCCCTAGTAGCATTCACACAAGTTCTTATTTTCTGTGGAAGAAGGTCCCAGATGCAGACACGATTGCAGGATTGTAGCTTCTGATTTACAAGGATAATTTCACCCAGGTTTGCCCAAGGGTGTATCCTGAAGGTTAGGCACAACAATCTTTAAGATTTCAGTAGCATAATTCAGAAACTTTGTTTCAGGTAGTCATTGTCTGTGATGGCAAGGACATATTGCTTGAACCTTAGCTCTTAGTCATGTATTGTCAGAACATAAAAAGACAATGTGAGAGAGTCCTCTAAGTTTATTAAAGTTCTGGATTAAAAACCTAACTATTGTTAATTATATGATTTGAAAGAACATGTTGAGCTTCCATCGAGTGTGGTAAAACTTACGTCAATATCCAAAAAAGTATATATACAGTGTGCTTTATTATATTTAGAATATTTTTCAGCTTTTAACAAAACCTCTCAGTGTGTCTATAGTAATTAAAACAATTTAAACAGCTTAGGAATTAGTGATGTGCCAACAGGAGATCTCTCTGTGCCTTCCTAGTAGGAAAAATCTTCACAGCCATCCTTCAGGCAAAAACCTGGATAAATAAATAAGCCTTGCAGTATGCCTAGAAGGTCATCTGTAAAGGGGGGGTGGGAGCAAAATTCGGAGCCAAGAGCCTTCCCAGAAAACTATCTACTGGTACATCGCCATGTTTGGGAAGCCTTGGCTTCTGCCTGGTTCAGTCTTTCCTCACGACTTACAGATGTCTGCAGAGGCCTAAAAGTGACTTTTTCTAAGCTGATTCTTGTGTCCATAGGACACAAGAATGTTGTTCAGTGTTTGTATTTTTTCCCCTTTCATCTTTATTCAGAAAGGATCAATTACTCCTTGCTTGCTCTTGTATTTAGCCTTGTGACACTATGCCTTACTAGTCAGGTAGCTTGATTCATGTCTCTACTAAAAGGTAGTATTGTTGTTTGGTTGGGGTTTTTTAATATCCCCCCCACTTTTTTTTCTCCTTTTCCTTGTGGTCTCACTTTCTCTACAGCTTCTGTGTTATCTTGTATCATCATCTTTGCCCTTTTTTGTTTTTTTTTTTGCCGTTGACCTGGCCATGGATGACTTCCCATGCTCATTTTGTGTCAGCTTTACATCAATAGCGTATGCTTCAGTCTCTGTGCTCCTAAATGTCTCTTCTCTGACTTGTCTTCTGTATGCTGCCATCATTAATGTTTTGCTACTAAATAAAGTGTATCTTCTGGCTTCTTGGAAGTTGTCCTTGCAGTTCACGTTCTCTGTTCCTTTAAAATACAGCAACATTTTCCACACAGTTAAGTCTCGTGACCACTAGAGTTGCCTATTCCAGGAACATGTGGATGACAGGGCCCACGTTCACCATGTAGACTTTTTATGGACAGAAACAGCTATAGCTGCTGTCAATGGTTTGTTTTGCTTTTCAGGCTCACAAGCCACATTATGTATCTCTAAACACAACAACTGTTTTCTTCTTAAATTAATGAAGTTCAGACTACTTGAAGTTGTGTTTAAAGTCTTTCATAATTGCACTGCATATATCATTATTTTTCCTATTTGCTCTGACAGATTTATCTCTTTGGTTTTATACTCTGTGCTAAGTTTGGGGTGAACCAATCAAACTGTTTTCTAACTATAAGACCTTGAGTATTTTTTCATTCAGTTCCTAATTAAGGCTAATTTCTTCTGTTATGTGTACAAAGGTTTTCTAAGGTTATTCTGTTCACTTGCATATTTCTGTGAAATGCTCATGTATCTAGAAGAGTAAAGTTTGATTTTGGAAGGAGTATGTTAGCATTGAATATACTTGTTAATCTAAGCATGTTATTTTTTACGTTATTATTTGTCAAGTTTAGAAATTACAATTATCATTCCCTCATGCCCTAATAAACCCCTCCATGCTAAATAAACACTCACCTTATAGAGCAAAAAAGCCAACATAACTTTTCTCATTTTTCTTCTGTCTTCAATCTTTCTGAGATTATACATTACCAAGGGAAGGAAGTGTGGATGACATTTTCAGGAGAGTTTCACATTTCAGGAGAGTATGCTGAAAAATGGTCCCATCTCTATCTCTGCTTGGAAAGCATGTAGCAGACTTTAAACGTAATTGCTCTGTTTTAGTCTAGTCAGGGTAGAAGGAGGGATTCTTTTTTAGCTATGATTTTGCCTATATGGAGATTCACCAAGGCCAAAATGGCTTGAATTTGTGCATGGAAACAATTGACAGAATACAGGCTGAAGAGCATGGGAATTATCTGTGCTCTGTTAGGAGTGCGGCCAAGATAAGCTGCTGTCTTCTGTATCAGCTGTAAAGTTTTTTTGTGGTCATCCTTCAGTAAAGCCCCAAATAGCATATGTGATTCAAATTCCATGGAGACATAAAAGCAAACACAAATATGAAAGTTGACCCCTGAAAGAATGCCGTTCTAGCTGTAAAGGGAGGAGAAAAAAGGGAGATGAAAACTGACTGCTTTAATTCTTTATGGGTGACCACTTAAATTCAGAAGTCACAAACA
>JANHGB010039113.1:4603-32804 GCA_026283785.1 Coracopsis vasa
TGCAAAACCCCGCACATGTCAAGCACTGCTTCTTCACCTTTGGGAGCTTGGTTCAAGTCAACCCTCAGGCCCTAAGTGAAAAGTTCAATAGTCTCAACTATGTCCCTACTTGATGTATCACAAAATCAATTATTTTATAGTTGTACATTTGGTAACCTATGTTCAGACAGAATCAAGTTTTTTCCCATTGGGAATTCACCAATTATCTACTCAGTGAATTATTCTCTGATAAAACAGAAATACCTGCTGTCAGCAGGAGTTTCTCATTATACTGCCTATCAGTTTAGGAGTTGATCTGGTTTGGAACCGTATGCCGCACTCAGGCCATGCACCATTAGCCACCGTGTGATCACAGCAACGCATGGTGACAGGACACCAAAGCATGATTCAGTACGCAAATTTGTAGTATTTTGGAAAAGAAAAATAGCCATTGCAAAAATACCCTAGCAAGGCACATCACTGAAAACTCTACAGTTACTCAAGGACTTTGCTTCTTCTAGATACCCCCATATGGTAAGGGCCTGTGTTTTAATTTTCACACTTGTGAATGCCATTCTGTAATTGCCATCAACAGCATGCTTAGCCCTGGCTGCAGGAGTCCACTGATCCACCTTACTAGAAGCACTCCCAAATCCACATCTTGTGTTACTTAATATGGTATGTCTACTGCTGGAGTTGATCTATTTATGTTAATTATTTAACACTGTTTCCAATCTAAATAGAGTAGTTTCACGTAAGTGAATGCCAGTCTGAATAATAAACACAAGTCATCGAATGGCTTAGATATGGAATATGCACTCTGTATGCTGGTGCATGACTGTTTAAATCAAGCCCCATTCACTGGAAAGGACCATTTCACACCCTGCAGTGGTCTGTCCAAACTAAGCTCAATTTGCTTAGTCTAATTTTTAGCAGTCAGAATTTTCCTTTGTAAAGCCACCAGCAACAAAATCAATGTTAACCAGTATCCTCTGTCAGACCTGGCTAATGGAACACACATTCACTGAACCATAGAACAGTTTGGGTTGGAAGGCATCTTCAAATCTCATCCAGTTCAACCTCCCTGGAATGAGCAGGGACATCTTCAACTAGACCAGGTTGCCCAGAACCACATTCAGCCTGGCCTTGAACGTCTCCAGGGATGGTACATCTACCACCTGTCTGGGCAACCTCTGCCAGCCCTGAAAGGACTCAGTCCTAGGACCAAGTAAGTCAGTGCTGATACTGTCCTTGTTGTAGACATGTTGTGGAATCTATCTTGCTTTAAAAAGACATCTTTCAACTAAAAATGTCCTTTTTTAATTTTTTTTTAATAGTGGACAATTAAACAGAATTTTTATCTTACTCTACATCTTTATCTAGATATCTTAATCTAGATACTACTCTAAAGAAGAAATATGTAGATATGAGCAGTGAAAATGTTGGAGGCATAAAGGGAAATCCCAATGTGTGAACACTGAAAGGACAGAGACTGCCCAACTAAAGAATGGTGTAATAGAGAAAGGCCACATAATAAATGATAGAAAAACAAGGCAGCAAAATTCCTATTTACCCTTGCACATAATACAAAAGGAACAAAAGGACAGGCAATGTCACTGAGAGGATATAAATATAAAAACTATGCCAAGATGAGTCTTACTCATGTTGACTTCTTACTACTGCTCAGCAAATTTACACTTTCCCAGCTATAAAATGGGGATAACGCTCTTTGCTCCCTCCATACAGAAAATTTCACTGGGGAAGCATTCAGACAATTCTATAATGAAGAATGCCACTGAAAACAGTAAGAAGAAATAACTCTAAATGCAGTGCAGGTTTGGACTACACTAGCTGGCACAGTGGACAGTAAATACATCCTACAACTACAGACTAGGCAATGAAGTTGAAAAGAACCATTCAACACCTTCCTTATTCCCTGAGAATGGTGGCTCTTGTACACAAAAATGAGGCAAAAATTATATGTGATATGTAAATAAGGCTGCTATCATAACACATACATGAGGGACTTAGGATTCTAGGGCCATCCTCTAAATTGGGAGCGCTTTATCTTGCAACCTAAATGACTTGGTGTTTTTAATACACAGTTACAAACAAGTTATAATTTCTATCAAAAAAACCCCCGATTATTAGGTTGATTGTAAAATAAATGTGAAATGCTTTCATTGCTCCTCTAGAGAGATGCAAAAGACTTTGTTTGTAGTCTTCAATTCTGTGAGCATCTAATGAATTTCTCATAGGAAAAATGCACTGCTAGGAGCATTTCAATTCCTCTGTAAATGCTACATTCCTCCAGTGAACTCTGTCAACAAGCTCACTCAAAGCTCATGCTTAGTTTACTGCATCTTGCCAAGCAGACTCTTCCTTCATCAGGACCAGAAATATACCCATTAAAATGGGGATGAAGAACGATGGGACAATTCAGAATCTCACAAATGCAGAACAGAACGTACCTGCTCTAATTTAAGGAGGCCTCTGGACAGTAATCAGACCAAAATCTTGATGGAAAGATTGTGAAGACTGAATAAATCGTCTAAAATAGAACAACAGAGTAAGTATATCAAAAGTTGTAATACATACTTTATTTAATGTGCAGCCCTGAACAAAGGGGACTTAAAGCAGGCTATAAAAGCTGATGTGTCTTCTGCAGAATAGCTGGTATAACACAGCACATGGGGGTTTTTAACAGCTCAAGTTGGAATACTTATTGATATGCAGATGGACTTGAAAATACAAAACCTCACAGTATATCTGTGGATGAGATGGCTACAGCACAAACTGTGCTTCCTCTGGTAGGTCAGATGAGATGAACCGGGATGTGTCAGAAAGGCCAAAGTGAGGTGCTGCATCCAACAGCAGGGACAGTAAGATATTAGGAACAATTTCTTCACCAAAACTGTCGTCAAGCATTGGAACAGGCTGCCCAAGGAAGCAGCTGAGTCACCATCCCTGCAAGTAAATATGTGTAAATGTAAAGATGTGCAGATATAGCACTTATAGGACATGGTTTAGTGGTGGACTTGGCAGGGTTAGGTTTACAGTTGGACTCAATGATCTTTAGGGTCTTTTCCAACCTAAGCAATTCTATGATTGTATGTTGTTCTGGGCTGACTGACCATTACCATGGGACAGTCAAGTGACCTATCATCATCCCTCTGAGCTTCACTGGTACCTAGGGATGAACTCTAGAAAGTACCTCCATCCACCATTCCTCCATCCACCATTCCAGAAGAGGTGAACGGTTCCACTACAGGAAATCACCGTCAGATCACAAACATGGCTGATGATCAGCTGGCAGGAATACAGACTGCCTGCTGTCTGTATCAAGTTAGGAAATGTCTGGAAGGAACGACTGGAGGCAAGTCTTATCCAGTGTGGGTAAGAGGGGTGCCACTCGTACTGTAGTGATATGCTACTCTATTGTTACAATCTTCAGTAAATAAATCCACCTTCTCCAGCTGTTGACAGAAAGCAACAAAATGCATCATGTCACAAAGGGGTGGAAGATACCCGCAGAAGCAACTAGCAAGGGAATTTTATGAAGGAATTTCCCACATCTCCTGTCTACACTGCCATATATCAGTGGCTTCATCTGGAGTTAAAAAGGCAAGAATTCATTACAGAGAAAGTCCACAGCACGATTAGAAAACAATCAACACTTTTCCTAATGCTAATTTTTCCTTCACTTTAAACTGCTTCATTGACTTTAATTAAACGTGCCTTGGGTTATGAATCTAGCCAGCTGCAGAAACATTGAAAAATTAAATACAATAAAACCATCTTTCTTGTCAGAAGGGTTTTCACCACCTTGCCTACCTGTACCACATTTCTGATTTAGGGGACTTGTAAATGACTAGAAATGCTGTATGTGATACTGCAAGACTCTGTCGCTTTTGCTCTTGAATTAAAATGACCTCCCACTGCCACAGTAAGAATCCCAGAATTAAATTGTTGAGATTCTCTCCACTGCTGTAGCTTCACTGCAGAATTCCTCTGCTGGCTTCTGAGAAGTGGTATTAAGCTGCCATCACACACTTTTATACCAGCTCTACTCCCAGTTTTGTCTAAGGCCAAAGGAATGTTGTATATTTCAAGTACTAGCAATTTCCATGTCAAAAGCTCAGGCCAAGGTTAAAAGTACATGACACAGACTTTGGAGGAATAAAGAGATGGCCTGTGTCGTGCCCCAGCCCGAGCCTGGCTCATGAGAATATGATCAAAAATCATAAGAATGAGAGTGAATGGAGTAACTTATAATCATGGAGAAAAAAGAAGGTGGGAACAAACATATTCCAGTCTGGAATCATCAAGTTTCACTAGACAGTCACCCTTACTTTAGTAAAATACTAAAGACAGTCCTGGCTAAGATGGGCCTGAATACCCCCAAAACAGTAGGAAAGCTCAGATCTGAATTAACTTTACAATTCAGTTTTTACTTGTACTGAGCTGCTGAGACATGTTCTCTTTGTGTCCTCCAAGGAACTTCTTACATACAAGTGAGGAGGTTTCAAAACCTGCACTTTCTACTCTAGGAATGTTATTAAAGCAAGAGTGTATTTTGCAAAACTTCCAAAGTTTGCTAAGAAAGTACAGAGCATCAATTCCTTGCAACTGCATCCATTCCTTGATGGGGTGCCATGGAGTGTTATAGTTTAGGTTATTAACCTGGTGCTCAACTTTGGAACAACTTGTTTCTTTTCTTCACACATCCACAAAAGACATGGAACAGAATTTCCATGCCTCAGAAGGCTACTATGCCCTACTGCTCTGTGTCATCCTCATTAAAGTAGAAAGACCTTCATAAAGTTCAGACCATATGTATCATATATGTGTTCAACCATATGTATCGTAGGTGTAACAGGTATTATGTCTCCAACACAGCACATATAGAATATGGCAATCGCCATTTGTTACATCTTGAACATACACATAATGTTGATGAGATATGAAGTTTTCCTAACTGGTAAAGATATACACTGCAAGCAATTTATAATAAGATACAGACTCTACTTATGTCAACTCAAGCTGTTAAATACCACAACAGAATTACACCATAGTTTATGGACATTTTCCTTCACCAAAGTCTTTGAGAACTTTCCATTAACCTCAATAGATGCCAGAACAGGCCTGAGAGCAGGAAATGAAGAAATATACTGTACCCAACTGAGATTGCAGTGGGAGTTTAGGTAGGCAGAATGCAATTATTCACACTTGAATCTGGAGAGAGCACTAGGTTTATATCCCCATTCTGGCAAACATATAATGAGATGCCTAATAATCAAGAGGAGCAGGGCTATTGGCTCTCCTCTTAGTGAAAAGCGGACTTAGAGGAAGGGAATGATCTGCTTGATATTGAGTAAAAGGAAGGAGCAACATGCATCGCATCACCTGCAACACTTGCCAAGAAGCAAAATACATTAAGTAAATAATCACATTTTTGGGGACTTTCATCTAGAATGTAGGCATTGCTTGTGAAATATTAGAAACTTGGTTCTTTGCTGGTGCATGCCCTCAGGCACATCAGCAAATGGAAATGTGTGGGTTTCCTTCGTTTGTGGACATCCCAGGGGACAATCTCTGGAAATTAGTGCCTCTGCAAAATACTAATACTTATTGTTGCTGTATTCCTTGATGCAGATGAGGACACCAAGAAGCACTGAAAGAATAACGGGCTCTCTGTCAAATGTCCTGGATTGTAAAAGAACAGAAAAATTCCAAATCTTGTAATAGAACTGCATTACATTCCAGCAAAGTGGATCCATTTCTGAGGTGGAACATGACAGCTTTTTAACTTTCTACAACAATATGTGATAGAAGAATACTATATTCACTTGATACCGTAGGGTGATTTATGGAGGCGGAATGTAATAATATAAATTGAGTTTCAGAGAAGACGCTGTGACGAATCTTACCAAAAATGCTACGGGATGTTTAATAATCCTGGTAGGTCAGAAGTTGTTCTTCCAAAAAACTCTCTTAAAAGTGATTGTTATTAAAGCATGTCCTGCATTTGGTTCATTTTTCATTTAACTACGGCGTCTAAAACTGCTGTCAAGTGCAAATATTTGAGTTGTAAATGGATACCCACAGAAATGGAATAGAGCCACCAACCCTCAACCAAAATTACAGTTATGGAATATTTAAGGTAGTAAATGCCCTTTGAAGAGCCACAACACAAGGATTCATCCACAGCTCTTGAGCTATCCCTAGCAGTTCTCATTGGTGGTTTTCGTTCTATTAATCACAAATAAAGCAGGAGGAATGAGGCAGCACACTAGAGCTCCTTCCTTGCCATCTTCCTCCTTTATCTCTCTTCAGCATTTAAGGCTCTAGTGCTTATTCATTAGGACATAAGCCGTAATTTTGAGGAGATTGAAGAGAGCAGAGAGGAGGGTAGAACACAATGTATATAATTAAGGAGCCTCACTCAAATCCATTAGAAATTAGCAGAAATCTATGTTTTACTCACATTACCTTTGTATTAGTCTTAACAGAGGAGCACAGAGGTGTCTGTGGTACTTCTCTCACTGTCTGCAGGAGGGCTGCGACTGCACACATTCGAAGCCCAGTCTGTGCCCACAGGGCTCCCACAAGGAGACAGGGAAAGACACAGACACCATTTTACGGGTCTGAGGCGCTCTGTAACACCAAAACACGGCACTCCTGCTCCCTTAACTCCGAAGCCTTCCGCTGCCACACGCCTCGGCAAGGCCGGGAGCTCGAAGGCCTCACGGCACGGCGGGGCAAGGCCTGGTCTGCAGGGCCCATCCCACCCCAGCAGGAGAGGGGAGGGTCGAGGCCACCGCCACCGTCCACCTCCGGGGCACCTCCAGGGCAGAGGGGTGGGCTAAGGCGGAGCCAGGACGTTGGCCTGTGGGCCGGTCCAGCTCGCCGTCCCGGGTGCCGCTGGGGCAGCGGTGACAGGCCTGAGAAGGAAAATGGCGTCCTGTTAGCGAGCAGGGTGAGGGAGCCCCGGGCGCTGACCGGGCGTGAGGCCTGGTGGCGCTTTCAGGGCCCTGACACTTCAGCATAACAAAACTTCCAACCCCCAAACAAATGTCATGCTCATTTGTTTCATAGGATTCCCCTTCTCTTCATTTTGCATTTTCCTCTGTGTTTTCTTCATGATTCAAAATCTCCTGAGCCGCGGCTTTCAGTCCTGCATTCAGCTCTTTTCAGTTCACCATTGTTAATGAGAACAAATGAAAAAGTACTGTTTGTGCTGTTTCAAAGGCTATCCAAATGGGCTGAGATCCATTTATATGATACTCATTCCCTGGCTCCACAAAAAAAGCAGTGTTTTTGTTACTCTGGAAAATGTGCTCCACCTAAACGTCTGGCTAACACCAGCATTTTCATCCCAGATTTTGGGCTTCTTATAATGCCATAAAGTTTTTGTTAACAAACCCAGGAGTTCTTAAAGAATTTTTCTCAGAAGGTAAACAGTGAGATGCTTAATGTATACAGTATGTCAGGTTTGGGCCCAGTATCTCTCTTATGGCTCTCAGCCTTTCCCACCACACGATACAGTATGTGGCAGAGACCACCCAGCAATTACATTTGTTCACTGTATTCCCCATTACCTCTTTGTTAAGTTTAGTTGTAGACTCCATGAGGTAAAATATTCCCAGATACTTGATACCCTGTGGTTTTCAATCTAAATTTCAACCCTGCCTTATCCACTGACGGTACAATATGTTCAGGGACATAAACTCCAACTTACCTCAGTTGATTTCGCCATTCAGGTGCGCTTGCAAAACCCTCTGCTGCCTTCCACCACTTGTTTTATATCCAGGAGCCGAAATAAAAGTACCATTTATACTGCATGATACTCATTAGAGGTGAATAAACAATGCATGGCAAGTTACTGTTTACTAAATACCCATGAGCTGATCATGACTTCCTTGAATCTGTCCAACATTCTGCAGTTGTTACAGGTTCAACCCATCACTTCTGAACTTACACACTTCAAACGTTCACTAACCGTGAGCCAGTCTGTGTAGTACAGCTGTGATCAATGTGCCCAGGTAGTCACCTTGTAAGTTCTCACCAGTAACACTTGAGTACGTGACTCTGGTGATACTAATATTTGTCTTGACTGTGACAAACATCCGCGCAGTGGTTTCTGAACTAGCTGCAGCCACACTTGGGTATACGAATGCAGCGGAACTGGAAGCAGCAGAGCACTGCTGTCCCTGATTAATTACCACCGTCAAGGTAGGGGACGTATTGGCTCAGGTGTAGCATCACTTGACTGTGGCTCTCTTGCGTTTAGAATCTAGCAACCTCTTACGATACTGCCCCACTCCCTGTGGATGTATTATCCGCTCTGGAATTAGCTTGGTGTTATTTGTATTGTGATCCAACCTGCAGCACATGGTAAGAGTACCGTGTTTTCTGGTTACCAGCAGAACCTTCAAAGTCAGATCTTACAGGACTTTTCTCTTTCATAGACATAAATACAGAGAGTTGATATGAACATGAACTGCTATTCTGGGACAAAACTGAGATACATATAACTCATAAGACAGTCTGGGGATGGAACTATTCAAAAGTTACATATATCTGTGAAAAGGCTTTCTTGTCTTAGAATTACCATTCCTGAGTTAGAGGTATCATTAAGCACTATGACCAGAAATAGGTTTGGCACTCAATAAAATCCATTTAAACAAGGAGTACAGGGTATTTCATAAGTCTCTATGCACAAAGCTACCAATATTAATGCAGATGAAAAAGAGAACCAGAAGAAGGTTATTAGTTGATTTGCTAAGGCACATAAGTGTCAATGGGTGTGATCAACTGGAAGGAGGCAGGTGTCACCAACGTGTTGGTGCTGTCATAGAAGGAGGATGTCCTGCAGAAGCCTTAAACATAAAGTCAAAATTGAAAAGCTATTGAAATCCTCTGTCAGCCCCCAACGTAAGAGTATTCCATGCCTGATTTAAGGCTGGAAGTGTGCCAGGAAAAAACCCCTAGTACTTAAATATGTGGGCACTGAAATATTTGAACTTAACTCTGACATCTTCACATTTAGATTTTTATGTTCCATAAAGATGTCATCTTCAAAGGAGGCATCCAACCCTATTTCCGTCCCCTGCAGATACTCATTTGGAGTTTCAACTAAACACAGCACCATCAGATCGCTATCCAGCTAAAATACTTCATTCGCATCTCCATGATACCACTCAGCAATGAAGGGTTAAGATACTATGAAAGATTAAGATTAGAAGTTCTTCATTTGGAGAGCATATAACTTAATGAGAAAAAAAAAAGTACAATATGAAGATTAAACAGAGAAAAACACATATTTAAAGCTGGCAACCTACACAAAAAGTCTGGGAAGGAGCGCTATTTTCGTACTAAAATATTTAATCCAATTACTTTCTAGTTGATGTTACATATAAAATCTAAAAATAATCTTCACTTCTTTTTTTTGCCTTACGTTTTCCTGAACATACTTCACTGCTTGTGAAAGTACAGGATTAATAGCACTCGAGATGGGAAAGCAGTGTAGGTTGGCACCGAGCAAATTTTTCCTCAGCGCAAGGCTGGTTTACTGTGCAAGGCTGGTTTATTACAGTTGCCCGAGTCCTGATCTACAAAAGCCCTTCTTTGCAAGTCCTCACAGTAGTTAGAGATAGGAAAGATTTGTGAGGTTTCTTAATTCCAGAACATTGGGATCACCATCAGTTCAGTCCATGCAGTACTTTTTCTAGTACACTGGTCACTCTGCACTGAGTTATAAGCCCCTCTAATGATGAGGGCTTATTGTAGTCCTCCAAAACGTCTGTTCCACTACCTAATAGATAGCTCCTTGGACAATAACTTTTCTTCATATTTTCAAGAATTCACTCACTTCACTACGCCTAACTACATATTCTTTAATAGTCCTGGGCAGTGATGACCAGTTATAGTGAACTGTCCCAAATAAAGAGGTGGTTTCATCAGACAAATCACACAGATTTACATATCTGACCTTTTCTAACTTCCAAATGAATTCTGCAAAGGAGAAAAGCTATTGCATTAACTCAATTTGCCTATGTGGCAAAGAGACCAGAATGGTACTCTCCAGAGAAAGCAGTATGCTAAAACCGAAGTACAATGTGTGAAATTCATCCTGGTGCAGAATACTCTGTAGGTTTGTGTCGATCAAATCCTGGTTTGGGGCTAATGTCATTTAACTGGATACAAGTTGCTTGCTCTTTACATGACACACATTTTACTCAAAGTACCTATAAAAAAGAGATCTTCCCCTCTGGAAGATATACAGTGTGCCAGCAAAAGAACCTCGGGAGCTGTTACCAGGCTGAAACATCTTCCCATAAAGCAGGACCATCTATGTGCGGGTTTGATTTCTCTGAACTCTGTCACTACTCCATAGTTCCTCACAGATGCTGTCTCCTTACCTGATCTGCTGAGTAACCAACGCTTCTTGAAATCCCCTTGTTGGCGAGGGCATCAGCAGTTTTATACAATAAAATTGGTACAAATGGCTCACATAAAAGCATACAATTAAAATTCACTGAGCAAAATACTTCTATAAAGGAGGGTACTTCGGTGTTTGAAGAAAACAACTAAAATTGTGCAGAGTCTGGCTCACAGGGAGTGTCAAACTTTGGTGTTTGTATTGGGAATAAAAATCCCCAAATATGTCAAAATTTATCATGCAGCAAATTCTGGGAAAAAATGCATTCTGGGGAAAAAAAATTCCTTTAATCATTTCCAAACAAAGTTCTTCACAGTGGGTGAAGAACTCTCCAACTCCTAACATGCTGGTACAGCCCCAACTCCTAACATGCTGGTACAGCCAAGATTCCAGGTCCCTGACTCCTTTTCATTAAATATCTTGGACTGAAGTGCAGCTATTCCTTGTACACCTTGGAAATTCCAAATGAGTATCAGTGCTTGCAAGCCAGCCTGAGTGGCCTCTAGTGACTTGACTCTGTTGGTCTTTGACACAGGTTGCTGACAAGCAAGGAGCTTGGAATTCTGGTGAGCCAGCAGGTTCCACACTGACTGCCAGAGAGTCAGAAGGGGAGACAGGGAGGAAAGCAAAGCTCTGATGGATGTTCCCTGAAATTGAATCATCTCTGCTAATTTTGTACATGCTTTGCTTTTTGAACTGTCTTTTTAATCCTCTTTTCTTGCGTTCACAAGAGGCAGCATCTAAGCGATGGTCACATAAAGAAAAAAGCACCAAAGTGCAAGTGAGACCAGATGGGCTTTAAATCATTTTATTCTCAGAAGTGGGACTATACTACTGAGGCTGAAGTGACTTTGGAACAGAACCCTCAGTTTCTTATTTGCCTCATATTCTGCTATGAAGCCGTTAAAATAATAATGCTCACCAAAAAATGACTTTGCAGATGTTGCATTTGCAGCAGCAAATTTGGGCCGTGCCAGGAAGAATTAGAATAACCTGCGTGCTACCCTCTAGTAATGTGCCACAAACAATCAACAATCCTGTGCCTCTGCTGAGGGGCTTCTTTTGCCAGTGAAGTTTCTCTCCCCACAAACAGACATGTATCAGAACATCATTACACCTATACCTGGTTTTTAAAGTTCAGTCCTTCACAATGCAGGCACCAAAAGCAGGATTATAGTACAGAAGTGGACTATAATGTGTAAGAATGCACATTAGGAAATGACTCCCGATCTGGCTGCCATACTGATACCAAGGCAGCAAAAAGTGTATGGTGGAACAGAAGGTTTTGTGCTAGAGAACAGATAAGTGACATGGATTGAAATTATGGTAAATTTAAATTGATGGCCTAATTAGTATTATCTCTTTTGTATTCTCTGTAAGAAATATTATCCAGGAGGAACTCATTTTGCATTAATGTTGATATAAAGTGTAATTCTGTACCATTTCCATTGTAATCTGGCAATAATTAATGCATCATTACTCCGAAGTGTTAATTAAATTATTACAGAAAGGGACATCTGCCCCAGTTCAGAAAGACAAAACCATTCTAATTCTCATACAGTGCATGAGATTTAGAATTCAAAGGTCTGAAATGGTGTATGGGTTCTCACAACACTGCCACAAACACAAAGCCAAGCAAAAATGTAGGCATGATGAGCATGTGGCTCCTAAACCACAGTGTGACATCAACATGTGCTCACTCGTGATGGAGTCTGATGACACCATCAGCACCTCAAAGCCGGGCAGTCATCAGAAACGCAAAGTGGCAAACTTCTGATGTGAATTAAACACACTGTACGTTGGCTATCAGGAATTACTCACCAGTAAGTCACAGAATTAAACAGGGGTATGAAGTCACTTGCAGTGCCAGGGCTGTATCAGCATTAATTGCAAACAGTCCTGCACTCCTCAGCACTGATTGTTTTGACTTTTGCCTGCAATCCTAAGTGGCTTCTCAGATCAGGATTTCAGTTGTTGTCCCTATCAGCTGGGTGGTAGCTGTTTTCCAGTGCGGAGAGAAGGAAACTCAATCCTTTATCGAAGACTCTACAGACCAATCCAATGCCCAGTGAAATCTGCAGAAGTCTAACCACTGACTTCACAGAGAACTGGTGTTTCAGCCTGTGTCTGAGAGTTGCACAAGCAGACCTCTGAGGGAATGCCCCTAGCAGCAAGTGGGGCTCTCTGCAAGGGGCCACACAAGGACTGGGGTCTCTCTGAATTATTAAACTTGATCAATAATTCAAGACAACATTAGTCTGAAGCATGAAACAAATTCTATGCGATGTGACCTACCTGCCAGCTATGCACCAGAGCCAGAGCTGCACAAGATGCTTCCAGGATGTGGCTTCCATCAGGTTTAGTGTCTACACTATTCAACAACTCTGCCTGTTTCAACAATTACCACTTTCTTTTGTTACATTTGGGCTTGCATTGAAAGATCTTTAAAATGTAAAAGTTAAATGAGGCTCTTATAAAGGAGTGGTTTGGGTGCAGTATATTAAAGGAAGACTTCAAAGGAGCTCAAGATACCTTTCAAGCTTAGGTACAAAAATTTAAACAAGAACAAAAGCCTCTCTTGTATTTTGAAGCATTAATTGTTCCACTTCTGTTGATGTAAAGTGAAAGGAGAAGCTTTTAGTTAAAAGCACGTAGTATCAACCAACATGGAATGTTCCAAAGTCTCATGGAATAATTTTAGCTTTGATATAATGGCACAGGTGAAGCTCAAATTATAATGCTTTCTGTAGCATATGCAATAATTTGTGGTAGCTGAATCCATTAGATAAACATTAGTGCTTGAGGAGATTATTGGCATAAATCAGAGTTTCACCTTTTATATGTATAAGATATTTCATATTTATAAAGCATTTTGTAACTTAGTGAGTGGTGTTTGTCACGTAACTTTGTGACTGTTGTTTGATATTTCATAACTTTGTGAGTGAAGTTTTCTCTATCATTATAGCCTGGTTTTACAAAGAATAAAATACACAACATTGCACTGTTTGCCCTTTCGTCCATCTGTCCGCTCCCATCCTTTAAGGAGGGGGCCAGATTAATTGTAGGAACTGTAAGGATATAAAGTCTCCCTAAGTTTCACAAAAACTGGCACCTGGGTAGTAAAGAGCGAGCCAAATCAGTGCTTCCATGGAAGAAAGGTTTCAACTGGGAATTTAGCAGTTCTGATGACTGTTGGCCTCTCAGCTGGCCAGCCTGTGGGTAGTTCAGCGCCAACCACAATACGTGACTTTGCCCACTTGTAATTACTCAAGGATACTGTGGAGGGATTTATGAGACACATGAAGTAATTATAAGTCCCACGTGCAAGCACATCATGGAATACACGCAGAGAGGAACAGTGAGTTGGTTTGGTGCAGAGGTACAGGTAATTAGGATACAATGTGCAAAACCACTACATTTACTGGTGCTGCTGTTCATAACAACCCGTTGTATAGTTTTGAGCACACTCATAGACCTGCCCAGTAGATAAAAATACCTGATATGTACTGATATCCCTGATACTGACTGCACTATCGATAAAATATATAAAACACTAATTTTCAGCTCAAATGCCTCGAACTCTGGTCCATATAAGATGACTCTGACAGAAGAAAGAGTATCTTTTTCTTGCCAGTTCTGCTTTGTACCGTGGCAAGAGTATTCCCACTTCAGACTGTAGTCAGGCAAGCTGAGACACAGAATGATTAATGTAGGGGTTTTCTTAAAGGTAGATGCTGGTTACTCACACTGGGAAAAATGGTCCCAGTTTTCAGGAACATCTTTTTTCAGCTTTTCTAAGCTTCGGTTTGATTTGTATGCACTAAGAAAATAAGGTCCAATGTCTTTCCCTCAATGCTTGCAACTGATGGTAGAATACAGATGTACATGCACCCTGCATGTACTGAACGCTGCGTTTCAGTGCTTCTCTCTCCTCCACGTTGCATGGAATGTCAGTTAGTGGAAGTTATGAGAAAATGTGTCTAAGAAATCCAGGAGAATCAGCTGGAACTTGAGAAAAGGAAGTGCCATACATCAATAAATATAAAATAGAACTAAATTCCCAGTCTCTCCTCTTTGCAACTACAAAGTACAGACCTTCTACTTCCTAGGATGGCGCTGTGTCAGATGTGACTTTTAAGTTGAGCTGATTAAGCTACAGAAACTCCTGATGAGAATGGCAGCATCAAAAGTTTGTTGCTGTGCTCAAGATCATTAACTTACAGCCTTATCATAAACCCTATTATAAACCCTATTGCCCTGCATGTTGTTGGTTTTGACAGTGAGCACTGGTAAAAATGCAGGCTTTACTATACAGATAGACGAATTATTTTACTACTTAGCTTCTCCTGCCAGCTGTTTGAGTAGCCAACCAAAGCTCCAGAGATAGAGAAGCTTCATCTACATGTATGCAAAAACTTAATTAAAAAAGGAACCTAATACCATCTCTTTTGTTCGTTCTCTAACAAAGTGACAGGGTATGTTCATTACTTGCCAAGTACTTGTGGATAATAACAAATTAAGTGTTGATCAATCAATATAATGATCCATTTGACCCAGAAATAATAACAAGAGAAGATCGGTGGAATTTCTAATAAAATCACAATCCCAGCAGAATTTGAATTCATTACTTTGCAAACACAAGGCAGACAGTTCCTTTCACTAACATGGATTTGAACTTGCAGAGGGTAAATTATCAAAGAGGCCCTTGTTGCTTGCATGCTGCAATACAATTTTATTGAGAATTACAGGGAAAAATTAATAAGCCCTCCAGTGCTCAGAGTCCTGAGGTACAGCATGGCTTAGATCTTGGCACAAACCTGGGAACATGCCCTGCTTGGAGCATGTGCGCTTTCCATTTAGATATTATTAATGTTGTGGGCAAGGTTAAAAGCTCAGCCCATGTCACAACGCCAACCTGCAAAGAACCTCAGAACCTGCCAAATGGTCTCAGTTTGTCAGCGTGCAGTGAGCATGTTCCTTCTCTGGATGTTCAGTGCTAATGAATGACTTACTGGAAGTGCATATTCCACTGTTGTGCTCCTGGCATCCTAATACAGTGATTTCCTTTCAGCAGGAGTTAAGAGTTGCCATGTTTCTCTGTATGGCGAACGACCTAATGCAAAATCAGCCCAGTAAGTACAAGGATAATCTTCACTACAGGTCAGACTTGGTGCAGTGAATTCACTTCCCAAGTACTGACATTTGTAGCTGTGATATGAAGCTGTCCATTTCTTCCCCATCTCTCCTTCCAACACTCACAAATCTTCTAGTTCCTACAATGAAACTTTAAGACTGAGCTGATAGTGTTACAGAAATGCCTGATTATCAACCATGTTAATCCCAGCAGGGTGTGCTAGGTTTATCTTCTGTCGTTGAACAGTGTAAAGTAATATATAGATCCTGGAGCTAAATTTAAATGAGCTCTCTTACATTCCAAAGGGATTCCAGCCTTGCAAGTATACAGCTCCATGCTGCTGTAGCTATATTGCTTTCTACAGCACAGTGCAGTGTAGATGTGCCCATCATTCCCTCTGTGACCATCATGATGTCATGATGTTCAGGGGGAGAAATGGAATTAGCTACAGGAATATCACAGCAGACAAAAAAAGAACACAAAGGGCTAGACATAAAAGCAGACTAAAGACATATCTACACTTGGTTTCAAGAGACTAAACAGCTCAAATTAACTTTCCTTGTTTGGGTGTCTTTTCTTTCCTCTACTTTGTTCTATGGGGGAGCAGATGCTCAGCAGTGGATTATCTTCTAATTCCTTTCATATCCTTAATTTGTAAGTGTCTCCCTGTAATCCTGGCCAGACTCTCAGCTCCTGATCAAGCAGTTCCCTGGTTCAGATTAGCAAATACTCAAAACCACTGAGCCCTCGCCTGTTACTGAGAGTGTCAAAACCTGTTAACTGATGCTGTTCTTCAGATCTGAGGCCAGAACAGCTGATTTAAGTCTGAAGTGGTCCTTTAGAAGCCATATACCAACTACAGAGATATACGCACCATGTTTATAAACATTAACATAGGCAACATCCAGATTCCTAAACAAACATCAAAAAGATCAGTCAACAGATCTGGCAAATTCACGTAAATTTACTCAAGAAACACATCAAAAGATTGCTCAGGAGGATCACCCTTTCAAAGACATTTTGCTACTTCTAAGGAAGAGAACTTGAATACTTCCATAAGGCATAACTGGGACAGAACTGCAAACAAGCCATTAGTTAAACTATGACTGTGCCAAGGATGAGTATGCAGGATTTAGGATTCTTCTTCAGTGGTAAATCCAGTTTCATTTCCTCCCTCACCATTCTGTATTCTTGCAAAGGCTCAGGAGCAGAAAACCTGTCTTTTCCTCTGCTCTTTTTTGTGCCCTTGTTCTACTCAAGAAAATGGCAACCATTTCTTCTGGCCCCTGTGAATTATAGGCCCAAGTGAGGTGATGTGAATACAAACACATGTTGATGAATACATGAGTATTACCGCTTTGGCTGTGGGTGCAGGAGATGGCAAATGTGCTACAGAAGAGCAGCTGCCAGAGGTAAAGGATACAAAATGTGGCTCCTACACAGAATATTGAGGTTTTCAGAGGATCTGGTGCAAAGCCCAACAAGTACATTTTGTTGCTGCTGGACGAATTTATTTCTGCTGAAACCTATAACTCCTGGGTTAATAAAGTGAACTTTGATGGGACTAGAGGGAAATATGGGCTTCCCAGGAAAGTTAGGACAAACTTAGATGCATTTCGAGAACACAGATTTATGGAAGTGATTGAAGCTGATAAGATCAAAACCCAAGTTAACACTTTCCTTTGCTTTCCTATCACACGCTAAATAGACCTCTGCCACAGTTGGCCTGCTACCAGTAAAACTAATGGTGCCTGCAAACAATGAATTTCACAGAATGATCAAGCTCACGCAATTAGTATCCATGCATGCTGTTTTGGTTTGAATTTTGAGGGATTTCACAGAACCTGCTCTTAGGTTAGAGCTAACTGACTATGGTAATAGCCAATGGCTTGTCAGGATTGACTGCTAAATCACAGGGCTCAAGCGAAAAAAGACATAGAGAACCTGAGTTCATCTGATCAGGTTTGTACATTAGAGTGAGAACATTGGTAAGAGTCTCCAGAACCAGTAACAATGAAGGAGCTTGAAAGGATTTACTAGTGCTACTAGTTCTAAAATGCACATACATATCCACTATACATTTATACAACGACAGTGCTAAAACTGGTACATTCTTTATTCTATTCCTTCTTGCTTATTAGCACGCTATCTAAAGATGTGCAAAAATCACACATGTCATGGTCTTGTTAGAGGGATAGTCAATACATTGAGCACAATGAAAACAAAGAGTTTGGCACAGCTGGATGGGTATGTTAGGAAAAACCAGTCTTTTTCCATTGGGAAGGGAAAGCTTTCTAGATGCATGTAATAACACATCCCTTTCTGAAGGGCAGCTAAATGGCCTTTCTCTCAACATGTGTATCGAGCAGGCTATAGAGGATGTGGCAAATATAAATCAGGTTGTGTGATAGGCCACATCTGTATTTTGGTCATGGGATGGGCATATTTCCTTACATTCCTCAGGGAGGGCAATAAAAGGGCAGGGTATGGGCTGAAGGAATTGCTCGGATGAGACAGATTCAACCCGTGGGTTTGAGGTCAAGCTAGAGAAGACAGGTCCAGGGTTAACACAGTCTCTGTTCCTTATAAATTTAGAGCCTGAACTTTGGGCAGGAAGGCAGGTTTGAGCTACCTCTTTGTTTCTAATTTCAGTGTTGAAATGCCCACCTCTAACTCTTTTTTCCTTGGTAAGCTCTATAGCTTCCCTGATTTTTGTTTCTCCTTTATTTTACACAGGAAGTACCCAGGTCCAGATCTAATTTATACCATTGCTTTTTTACCATGGGTTACTCCAGGCTTCTTTTTCAATGTCTTTTATTTTTCAAACCTTTTCTTACTTAAGTCAGTGCTACCTGCAGGTAGATTATTCAGATATGTGAAAGTTTCACTGTGTTACCTATGGCTTTAAACCTATAAAAGGTAAACAGAATCACTTCACTAGTTATTATACATGTATAATTATATAGATATGTATATATGTGTGTGTATATGTTCATATGTATATATATATATGAACTGCCTGGTTGTATCAGATACATTAACTTATCCAAAGTACCTATTGGAAAAGATATTTTACATCTTTCTAGCTCACAAATCAAACATCAGAGGCATAATAGACAACAATCTTTGAAATGTTTCAGGATTAGTTGACTGGGGTGCTTGAAAATGAACACTACAACTGAGCCCTCCACATTGCTGTATTTCCTGAGGACTTCCTTTCCAAGGCTCTCGCCAGAAATGAGAACAATCTGCAAAATTAATCCAGTGTTTCAGATATTATGGAATTAGTACATTTTAGATTGCATCTGGTACTAAACTGGTGTAGGATAACTGGCAAAGGCTTTTGAAGGCATTATCTCCAGTTATCAATTAAATTCTCATTAAGGAAAGAATCTTCACAGCTTTTCATGGGTAAAAATCTTTGTCTTGGAATTACTTTAGTCCATGAAAACATCGCATTTCCAAACTGAAGCACAGGAAATGTGTAGAGTCAATTCAAAATTGCCATTCTGTATTCCATATTCACTATGCACTGTTAATAAAGAATTGAGAATTATTTTTGGTTTGCAATATGTGTCTTACAGTCCCCTATGGATCTATTAATGGCTTTGTATTCTTAGGTCTGAGCTAAAACAGGCCAGGTAACTGTACTATACATGAGGGTTGGCTCTCACAAAGACCTGCCTGCTTTCCAGATCTTACTGGGACAGGCTTCAATAAATTATAAACCAGGGAGATACAATCTCTGCAAATCAAATCCCCACACTTGCTTCTTTGTAAGGTGCTCACTATGAGCAGCATGTGTGCTTCTATTCTGATGGCTGCCCCCAAAAGCTGAACTCAGCCTTCAACAATGCCCTAACTGAAGGTTTCCTTCTCTGCTAACAACATGGTTACATTGCAAATGGAAAGGAACTTCAAACAGAGGGAAGTACAAAACAACCAGGAGGAAAACTTTAAGAATTAATATTTAAGATTTAATATTTAAAATAATAAATATATCAATTTTTTCAAAAGACATATTTGGAAACCCCCCCATGATTTATGAAAACATATTTATCTATTATTTGTTTTACTGGTACTACTCGTGTGCATGACTGACGATGCACAAGACACACAGAGCAAACCCCTGGCTTCCTCTGTCATTCCTCAGGCCTTCATTTCACAAAAATGGAGGAGAGGCCTCTGAATTTCACAGGTTCATTCGCCTGCATTCATTCACAGCCCTTCTTAACAAACTTCACTGAAAATCCCTTTGAATTGTGCACATTGTGCCTTGAGCAAGCAATACACAGAATTCATTTTGTAAGCCGCCTGTATAAGTAAATGCCAACTGTAACCATCTGAATTTCAGGTCTGAGTTAAACCTTATATATTTAGAAGCACAATATGCGAGTGACACAGTAGGAGCTTGTTTATTGAGATACACAGTAGAACCTAAGGAACTGATATTACAGTGGAGAGTAATCTAAATTGCTTTCTCAGAATTCCGACTACTTTCAAGTAATAAAAATGTTACACTCTACACTCTAAATAAAATCTTAGTTGCTATCGACAGTTAGGATGAGATTCAGTCAGAACTACCAAGCTGTGAAAATAAGGCCCAACTTCTGTTGTTTTTGTTGATACATTTGGCATCCAATCATGAAAAACAATGTCCATGTCACTAAAATGGCCTCCAGGCATTCAGTATATCTACATCGAGGTTAAACATCTATGTGAAGATGTGACAGCACACCTTATAAAAGATATTATTGAGTAATATAGACTTTCTGTAATAACCAAACAGTAAAGAATATAGCTTTTTAAAGGTCTCCCCATGGCTGATCTCATGACTCAAAGATGAGAGACTGTGCTGCAAGCTAAGTAATAAAATCTGGTGGATACTGTGGGCTAGCTTGTGACAAATCATATCAAAGTATTATTAAAGAAGGAACTTGAGACCCAAGACTATTATTGATTCTTGACAGAATTTCTTATAAATAAATGTTGCAATCTGATCCTAGACTCCCAAGGCCCTGGTAGGATTGTGACTATTATAGAGCAGGTTGCAAAACAGTAACATTATATTAGTGAAAGTTGAAAGAAGCATATTCAGCCTCAAACAGGTAGCACGGTCTAAAAAGACCAGTAAGAAGCTGTTTTTCACAGGCCTCATACACCTCCAGCTGCAGATTACTGTTTAAAATGGCAAAACAATTTCTGAGCTTATAACAGGGCTGTGAACGTGTTAGTGGAATGAATCTGTGACCCTTCAGAGCACTAAGGACACACCTCCATTAGTGTCCATATTCCTGCACTGAAGAGGCTGATACAGTCAACTGAAATGACAGGGTGATAAATATAAAACCACTATCATCAATAAGACTAGAATGTAAAAGCACTTAGTTTCAGCCTAAGTAACTCACAGAAAGTTTGGTTTCAAGAACCAATGTATCATCCATCACTACTCTACCTTCTGTTGACAAAGTAATTGTAAGATATCTAGAATAGAGGCTCAATATGAACTGACATTTTTGAAAGGAGGAATTGTGTGCTGCACTTACTCATTAAATGTATTTTCCTCCACTAAAGATGTTTCCTTTTTTAGTTTATGTATGAATAACTTTAGTTAAAGTTCCCTTGACACACTGACTTTGCTTTGAATAGCACCTATGTTCATTAACATAAAACCTGAAAGAAAATAATTTTAATGCAGCTTTTTTAACACTTCAAAAGCCTTTAACAAATTGATGGAGCACAATTATGTATTCTAAAGGGAATTGTAAAGAGATCACACAAGGTTGAAAAGTTCTTGTTAATAAAAAGAAAAAAAACCCTAAGTAAAAAACAGGCACTCTGGGTGGAACTTTGACGCGCACTGGAGGAAAGTAATAAAATGATATAAAAAAACCCCTAATGCCTCCCTATTTTAACACAATTATTGTCTTTATTTTTTAGTGCATAGAAAATACCATGCTAGCTCGATCATGTAAAAGGAAAGGTCAAGATAGTCAGAAATTAGAGAGAAACTGTATTACCAGTCCACCTGCTTACAACGGAGACTAGTGAGTCAAGGCAAACCTGAACAGCTACTTAGCAAGGAGATCACACCAATGTATAGATGTGGCTGTCTGCCTTTGGCCAGCAATAGATCTCATAATGGTGGCGTTCTTCTCTTAGCCAATGGTACAGTATTACTGGTATTACTTTGAAAGACTGTATGATACCAGGATTCTTTCCAAACCCTCATAAACTAAAACAACCACCCATGGCCGCTGAACGGATCAGCTGATATCGAATGAGCCGTTACCAAATGGGAAATAGATTCCCATCTGCAGGAAGCAATGTTTTCCCCCCCCTTATATGTATGGGCCTAAATTTATACCTGATTATTTTAAAAGATGTTAGATGGTGCTTTTGTCATTATAGGTTACTGAAATTGGTTAAATTCAACATAAAGGAGGCAAAGGAGAAGACGAAGCAACAAGGATATACCCAGTGAACATTATCCTGCTGGCTGTGGAATGATGTTAAGTAGCTACTAGGGAAATTCCTATTAGGAAGAGACTTGCATTGGTGATATGTTGTTCCTAATATTGCTTTTTGGACAATTCTTTAATCTCCCTCAAGTTTTCTCTGTTTCACATACAGAATGAGGGATTCTAGTAGGAAAATGTCAACTTACCTTCGGGCAACATTGACTGAACCTAGGTTTTCAGTGTTAGGCTTGACCTTATGTCCTACTTTTAAGACAGCTGCCTTGACCTGACTATTCTTTGTGTCTGGTGACAACACTGGGCACAAGGGATACATGAGTGATGGTTCAGAACAAAACAGCTATTACTTGGTGAGAGATCACTATCACCATTTGAACAAGATTTGCATTATGCTGCAGATAAGGGGGAGTCTGGGAGCAGGCGGGTGATGGTCTCAACAGCAGGACTGTGGGAACAAGACCAAGCACAGGGAGGAAAATCTTTATAGCAATCTCCTAAAGGTTGAAGGAGTAGGAATGTGGAACTTGCAACCCCACAGCCTAAGGACTCATCCTCCCCCTTCCCAAAAACCATCTTCAGAAAAGACAGATGAAAGGGAAACTCCCACCCCATTTCAAATGCCCCCTCCCCTATCTGGAGTGTCAGATACAGTGAGATAGAACTACAGACTGCATGAAGAAATGCTGCCGAATTTATGCTTTCAGTATTTCAGAGCTGCTGACTCCAGACCAAAAATGTCTTTACAATATTTTGCTTAGTGAAAAAATCCATTTCGTTACACAAGGTTAATGTAAAATAAGTAGGATTAGAAGTATTTCATACCTCAGAAGTCTTAAAAGCCTGTGGGGTTATGTTGACTAAATAGGCAATAAAAAGAGGGGAAAAACCACCCAACAATATTGGCAGCAACAAACCAGTACCACTGTGGGTCAGTCTTTTACACATATGCACAGCACAGAAACTCATGCTCTCTCATGGTTCTGTTAGCATGAATAGGATGACTGGAGACATAAAATACCATTCAGTACAATGAGAATGACAAAGTGTGGCAAAGGATGGGCGTGAGAGGGAAAGATAAGTTCCAGCAAAGTATGGGCTGAGTACATGTTTTGTTTAGCCATCAAATGACCCCACAAGATGAGGTTTATTCTGTTAGGTTCCAACGTGGGTTTCTGGTTAGGCTGGAAGGGATGTTTATTTTCCTGAAGCTCAATGATCTCTGTTGAAGCATCATTAAAACAAAAGGCCAAACCAAGCCCGGATGGGTGCCAGGCAACCCTCAGAGATGCTAAAATGGGTATGAGTGAAGCTGAGGTTTGAAAACCCAAATCTGTGTGTGGATAAATACAGTGATGAGGACGAGCGAGAGGTGGCAGCCAGGAAAACCTGCTGCAGTGCTGGCTGAACACAGAACATAAAGCCTGGGAGAGCTCCTGAAAGACTCTGAGGGAAATCTGCAGAGCACGACAGGCTGGTGTAACTGCTGTCTTCAGGGGTGTGTTATTTGGGTGGACAACAAGCTACACAGAACACTCCTATAGCGAGATAAGCGTCTTGTATCTCCAGTGAAGCAAGGTCACAAATACTGCATCATTCCCTACCGTGTATTCTTTCACGGTACCAGTTTTGTCAGTTTAGGAGGTTCCTGGCCCTTGCCTGAAATACTCCTCCTGCCTCTTCCCACTCCTGTATGCACACGGCTTCATGTTTAGACTGGCTGTTGTTAGAAGGGAAGGGGATGACCTATGAAAGATACACCAAAGTGGTTTGGATTAAAACCCTCTTTCCCTCACCACCTTCTCCTCCCCAAGGCTAACAACTTTGTTACAGACAGAGGTACAGGCACAGTCGAAATGGCACAGAGAAGCAAATGGCACAGACAAGGAACTTCACAGGCAAACCTCACTCCTGAGGAAAACAATGCAGTTACAGTTTCATCTTGTGAGCACAGACCTTGGTATTGAATTAGGAAGTATCATCAAACTTTTAATCACTGTTTATTTTAATTAAGCACAAGGTACTAATGTATTCAAATACTAAATGCCAGTCTAAACAATGCCATGCCAAGTAATGGCATTCAGGCTACCTCTGGGAAAGGGTGGATTGATATTACAAAAGCAGAGCTGCTTTTGTTATGCTCCCCTCATTCCCGTGGAAAGGGCTGCAGAATGGAAGAGGCACAACCAGGCTCATACTGAATTCCTTCTCTAGTTAAGAAGTAACACTTAAAAAGTCAAAGCACAGATAAGCAGCAGCCATACTGTCAACTTAAGGTGGGAAAAGTTACTGAGTTATGAAGAGTGAGGAAATAAGTAAGATTTTGTGACATTCCTCACAGGAGATGAAATGGAGGAATAGTCTCGGCAAAAAAAGGGAAAAGGAAAGGACTGAAAACTGGACCTGCTGCCAGGAAGTGAGGAGGAGGAGCTGGATATCAAATTTATAGGTCCTCTGAGCTCCTGAATGAAGAATCTGGAGAAGGTAAAATGTCACCTTCATCAGTCTCGGCTGACTTGCTATTCTATTGCCAGATGGGACCATTATTGTCTGATTGAATTATAATCATGTCAGAACTCTACTCGGATCCAGGAATGAGCTTTCAGAAAAGACCTGAGTCAAGGCAGAGCTTTCCTGCCTTTCAGATCTGTAGAACACATGACCTTAAACAGGATTTAAATGTCTGTCTGTGAGGCTTCTAGGCACTTCTATGGACATTTGTTACTCTCGGTAACTCCTGTGTGCTCTATCTCTGTGTTTTCTTCTCTTTGTTTCTCTCTAATAGATAAGATGCTTATCTAAAGTTAAATGAAGAGAGTTTTTTGACTCCCTTGCAATTCCAGGAAAAGGGGGGATGAGAGTGGATACACTTTGGAATGACCTGAAAACAGATGAAAAATAAGATTCTCAGCAAACCAAAAAGCCAAATGCTTGGTTTAGACCCCAAGCAAATTTGAGACAGCACTTCAGCACTAAGAGGGTCTTTTGTTATGTCTCAGGCCACCGATTTTCTTAAAATAGAAGTTTATCTCAAATAAAAATGAAACATTGACACACTGGTTCTGGTGGCCATTTCCAGCTGGACATAAGGCATTATACTGCTGCTGGCATGTCTGTCTTTTTGCGGGAGCTGAAGTCAGATTCCTGACCTCAAAAGTGATCTCATCACCAAGTAAGGAATACTTAAGCTTTAATTCTGAAATTCTAGCAGAATAAGGATATTCCAACAGAAACTGGCACTGGTCTCCACCCCCTTTTACATCTATTGCCACCAGAACTGGTGCATTTTGGTTTGCAGCATCAAGAAGCTGGGACACACATCTCTCTGTCACACATACATTCACTGCAATTGGATGATTATTCCCTTTTCCTTTTCTTAAGAATCAGCAAGTGTGGTTTTGCAAGTCTTGCATCGTTCCCATAGACTTCTTCCTATGCCTGGAGCCAGTGGTGAACTACCCAGCAAAGTATCCCGCTCCTGCTTCCAGACGCATTTGGTATTGACAGTACTGCATTGTATTGTTACAAAAATGCCTGATACAGCTTTCTGTCTGAAAAGCACCTCCTTAGCATCTCACAGGTTGGCATTAATCTGAACTATATTATACTTCATTTGGAATACAAGTATTTCTGTATTTTCAAGCTGTAAGCACTTACAGCCTCAGTATATAAATCACAGGCAGTGCAGAAAACAGAGCATATTCTCATTAATGGAAAGCTCAGCTACAACTAAGTTATGCCAGTGAAAACACTTGTATCTTGTAATGCCATATAATCATAAAGGGTAAGGAGATACTTCTCTTCAGCTGGGATTTCCAAGGTGAGATTTATAAGCGGGTGCCTAACTCCCTTAGACATCACAATGAACAACAACAGATACACGCTCAGGAGAGTGTGTTTCATTTACAGATGAAAGCAGAAGAGGCTGGATGTAGTTTTCATTTCCACAAGAGCTTTGCTGCGGTTACTCCGCTGACTAGCAACTGCAATGCCCTGAAACATTTAGCCCTTGAGAAAGAGAAGCAGGAGACAAATATGTGAGGAGAGGAAGGGAACAGCAAAAGATTGAACGTTTCTCCCAGCTCGAACATGGTTTACTAAATTTCCCTCTCTGTTTGGCCAGGTGGTAGTTGAAACGCATTAAATGAAAAGCTATGTGGGAGTGTAACACTGTGCTGCGGTTGCACTGTGCGCATACACTTCTTATCTTTGAAGGAACTTATTCCAGATGTTCCGGTAGAGGGAAATAAAACAATTATCTTGGTCATGTTTTAAGATAAGCTCTCAGCAGGACTGGGGAATGTTTTAATCTGGCCTTGCAGCTCCTTCAGCAAATTCCCCATAACATGCCTTTTCTAAGACTCTTTATGCCCTATTCTATTTTCTCTGCTATTTGATGTGTGTAGGAAATCCAGCAAACATGATAATACAAAAGGAAGAAAACTGCATCAATATTTAGTGGCAAATACTTGTTAGTGTTTTACTTCAGTAAAACGGGGCACTGGACCCTTGGAACTCTTGCACATAATTAAGGAAAGCTAATGGATTTCATTTACCACTGTCTCCTGATAAACTGCACTTTTACATAAAGAATATTTACCTTAAATCCCTATGGAAAAAGATAATTTCAGTATCATCATTAAACATCAGTATTTATCACTCTGTGTGTGGGATTCTTGGTAAGTCAGGGATAGAGGGAAACACTATATATGGAGAAAGCTTTAAAAAGTGAGGGGAAATTACATCAGCATTTTTCATCTTCCTATGGGCATAAACAATCCATAGAGCACGGGTGCATCCAAACATTCCAGTAGTGAATCCCCAGGACAACATGTATCATCTGCTCCTTATAGGGAGCTGCTGGAAAGAAGGGAAAGGGAAAGGGAAGAGGAGGGAGAAGGGGAAGAAGGAAAAAGGAAAGGGAAAGGGAAAAAGAAAGGGAAGGGGAAAGGAAAGGAGAAAGGGAAAAGGAACAGGGGAGGAAAAGGAAAAGAGGAAAAGGAAAAGGAAAAGAAGGGAAAAGGAAAAGGAAGCAGAGTAAAAATGTGGTGTATCATCCCTAGCATTTATTACTCCTAGATTTTACCTATAACTCTCAGACCTCCAGGTCCCTTCACTGATCACCTGCTGAACACACGACTTCTCCCCTGTCCACTGCTCACCAGGGACACCCTGCCCCTCTCAGCAGCGCCAGCACACACACCACACCAGGACTCTGTCATTTCCACCTCTCGATTTCAATGTGGTTTATTCAGTGGGACTAACAAACACCCATTGCCAGTGTTAAACACCTGCTACGAGCTCAGCAGTGTCCCATGCTAGAGGATGCCACGGATCTTGCTGAATTGTCCTGCTTTTCCCCCATCTAGGCCCTTTTCAGACATTTTTTCCAGGCACCCTGATTTCATTACAGGAAATGTCATCTCTCCTTTAGCTTACAAATTCCCCGGCACAGAACTCAGGCACCTACTTTAATGTAATGTTAAATTTTTAACAGTACTTTCACTTTATACATCCATTCGCTTTTTAAGAGTCATTTCAAAATACTGTTATGTCCTCACCGATTTTATTAGGGCTCCCCCCCTTCCCTATGATCAAAATTAACATCTGTACAAAGAATACACCCTCTCTTTTAAAGGATTACTTTTCATCTTGAATCATGCATAGAATATGCCTTCCAACTCTATCCAGTGTAAATAATGTGTAAAATAATCAAAGCATCATCATGACCTGACAGCAGAAGCCTTTGATGAATAGGGTTTTATGTAGGATTATCATATGACATTTCCAAACTACATTATGTTTGAATCATATACCATTGCATTAAATTCTTCTATCAGGCTGGATTTGTACATTTAGCAAGTTATCAGCGTTCTCCTTTGTGGTCAGATTTATACAGCAATTGCAATCAAAAGCACCAGAAAGCAAAACCATATAAAAGCAAAGCAGAGCAGAGGAAGGATACTTTAATAATGAAGAATCAGATCCTCTTTTTACATTAGGTTATTTATTCCACTGTTTAGCCTCGATGATGTTACTGGGTTTGTTCAGAGCACCAGATACTGGTACAGTTCCCAGGTATGGGCTAGTGTGGTGTGCCCCTGCCCATGGCAGGGGTTTGGAACTGGATGATCTTAAGGTCCTTTCCAACCCAAACCATTCTGTGAT
>JANHGB010039115.1:0-17087 GCA_026283785.1 Coracopsis vasa
GCAGTGTTCAAGGCCAGGTTGGACGGGGCTTGGAGCAACCTGGTCTAGTGGAAGGTGTCCCTGCCCGTGGCAGGGGGCTGGGAATTGGATGAGCTTTAAGGTCCCTTCCAACCCAAACCATTCTATGATTCTATGAATGTTTCAGGGAATATCAGGTCCAGAGGAGTCAGCACTACTTCTGCAGATGCTAAAGTACAAATGAGACTGAGGAGTTCATGTACAAGTGCGTGTGCTGGCTCCTTCCCTTTCTTTCTCTGGCTAACAAGAGGCAATTCTGTATCCTGGGCACTGGTAAGGACGAACACTCACAGGCTACACATTGGGCTCCATCCAGAGCCTGCTGGTTACAAACAGCAATGAGAAAACAGCCTCTTCAGAAGTCTCTCAACTGTGGCTAAGAGTCCAGCATCACCCGTGGGGCTCTCTGAGCCTCTGTAGCTGCAGCTGCTCTTTCATCTTCCCTCTTCCCAGGCTTATTTTCTTTCTTGTTCACAGAGATTACTCTGATTCCAATCAAAATAGGGAGGGAAAAAAAACCCCACAGAACACTAGGGGGACAGAATTATACAAAAGATAAAGGAGTCAAGCAGCACGGAGACCATGCCCATTTGTAAGAGAGATTATGGTCGCAAAAGTGCTTCTTATCAAAAGGGAAAACAAAGGCACAAAACGTCCCTAGATGAGCAAACATAATGAAACCTGACAAGATGAGTGATAAAAATCACAGAAAGAAAAATTATAGAGGTCTCCAGGAAACTGCCAGAATTTATCATAAAACACTTTTTCCTGCCACCTGAAGTCTGCACCTTCTGTATTTATTTAATTCAAATGAAAAGCTTGGCTAAATATGTTGCAACATAGGTATTTCGCCTTGTATCTGCCATTATGGTATCTCCTCTCTGTTCCATCAAAGGGCTGAATACACCAAACAGCATCCAGAGCTTTTAAAAACTTCATCCCATAAAGGAAAAACTGAATGCAGTGTCACACTGCACGAGGCCACCTCCAGCAGCCACAGTGGCTGGAAGCAAACCATCCTCCACCATCCTTGGTCACATCTACATGGCCACAAAGGCAATACCCAATGAAGATGCTGCTTTTTCATGCTCAGGTGACAATTGTTCTGAGGTTTTAAAGGTATCAGTGAATGAATTGGTGCTCAAAGGGACCAACAGAACATGAAGAACTTGAGGCAAAAAGCGGATTCAGTAGAAAAGCGTAGACTTAATAATTTCTAGTATTTCCTCACTCTTACATGTGCAAAAAAGTAAGTCTGAAAAGGCTCTGATGCTATTAAATAATTGTGTTTCTTCATCTTAGAATGAACATTTCACCTTTTATATACATACAAAGAAACCCCACCTGGTTTTTTTCTTCAGAGGATGGAACAGGCAGCTTACATGGCAATTTTAATTGAGTGCGTACGGGCTGCTGCACAAGAATAGCGGTGAGTAGACCTGTGGCTGAGAAGAAAAGACATTCCCCTACCAACACCTTTACTTCATTACATATACCCCTGCTGGTTCACAAAACTCAGCTCCAAGTTTGACACCTGCAACATGTCTACAGGCAGGAACTGAAGCAGAAACATAAATTCTAGCAGAATTCAGTATGCTAATTGCTATTTCTCATTCACATTCCACACAGGGCCAATATACCTGCTGAAATGCTGGAATATCACACCAGTATTTTTTGTGCGTGTGCACATGTGCATTTCTACATACACATGTATAATTCCCCCCATATAAATGCACACACAATGGCTAGAGATGCAATCCCTGTTTGTCAAACATACTATACATGCTTCTCCCTGTACAAAAAAAGCACAACAAAACCGGATAAGCACGGTTATGTTTGTGCTAAAATGACTGGTGTTTGCTACCTCTATGCCAAAACAGAGAATTCACAGTCTTCATACAATAACTTGAGTCTCGTACAACAGTACACTTGGAGGACTCAAAAGACATGGTAAGATGACTACCCTAGCAGTGTAAGCCAGAAAAATGATACAATAACTGGCATGAGTCCATTCTTATGGGAACGTGTAAGCATGTGCAGTCTAACAAAGCTACTAAGCGAAGTCCTCTGTATTTTAATGCAAAGGATTACCATGTTTTAACATGTTAAAATACAAGACAGAAAGGGTGAGCTGAAATCTGTCACTTCAAATACAGCCACTGAATACAGCGTCACAAGGAAGGAGGCTAGAAGCTACTGCTAAAGCAAAGCTGTGATCGAGGCTCTCAGCAGCTATGAAAGGTTATTACATCCCACAGATGCACAGGGTGAAGATCTACGCTACCCTGAGATGTGCAGACAGTGCTGTCAGTGACCGTGCCTCACCGCAAAGCACAGTCTGATTGAAAGCATTTCAGAGAATTGGAAATCTCCAGTGCAAGGTTTGAATTACAAAGCATGCAGAGACTGCAAATTAAATCAGCCTTAATCATGATCCTAATCCTCAAGGAAGTAGGATGGAGTGTCACGAGACCCTTCTCAAAACCTCAAATGATTTCAGTGGGAGTTTGTCCGGAATGAAAACATGATCCTGCAACTGTAGAAATGGAGAAAGAGAGAAAAAATATCTACCAAGGAAAAGGTGGTGGAACCAGAAATCACAGCTTCAATATACGATTCATTACAATACTAAAATACAGAAACTGTTTAGATGTGAAGAATGTTAAAATAGTCATTTGATGTTCACCTTTTTCCTCACACCATAATTCACCCATTTAAGAAAGAAGGTTTGCTTTCTGTGCTCTTGCAGTGCAACAGTGCTTCACTCAACACAACATTTCAAGTTCCAAATTATGTTTTTGCCTTTGATTCCCAGGAATTATTTCCATTTGATTTCCCCCTCCCCAACAAACAAGCAAAATATACATAGACAAATCAGGTAACGTGAATTTCACAGAACAAACAGCAAGAGAATGGCAAAACCAAAAGCACCAGGCAATGAAAAGCTACTCGAGACTCCTGAAAACCTCTTAAGTTGTTACTAGTTCAATATTTATAGCCAGTAAATAATTACATGTACTAGAGCTTCAGATGCTCAACTTCCATTTTCCAGCTATTCTCTGCTATTGAAATAACAGCAAGATTAATTATAGCCATAAAAGGCAGCATTAAACCCTATTATGACCGTTCCTGTTTATGAACTGCATGAATGCATTACACCAATAGAAAAAATATTTAATTGCAGTGTCTAAATCTCTCTAGCAGTCAAATAGCAACAGCTCAAAGTGGGAACGGGAATGGGAACACTGCAAATGTCAAAGCTTGCAATGCTACATGAAAAAGTGACTTTCTCACAAGGCAACACTGCATGGGAAAAGAACAATAAAAACATCAGAGAAGACCCCATAGGTATTTTCTATTGGTTTTCCATTAGGACTCAACCCTCTGAAGAGATCCTCTGAGATACAAGCTCTAAACACCTTCCCTTCAAGGAAAAACACATTTTCTTTGGAACAGGTATGACTTAAAACTCTTTAGCACCAGCAGAATTGGAGCACAATCATTACAAACCCTAAATTCATTTACATCTGTAGGTAAGTAAAATGCTGAGATCACCAAAGCCATGTAATCATCAAAAAGGAGATGTAATTCACTGCCCAAGAGCCACAGATAAAGTTATCCTACTACTAGGGATAAACAGCTTGGCTTTGAGTTCGCTGTATTTCCTTTGATGTAAAAGGATAATTTCACACTTCAAGAAAAGGAACAGGATGCAGGAAAAACTAGATTTGGTTCCTTACCCTGACAAAGACTTCTTGTGTTAATCCCTACAGTTCTGTGCCCTTTGGGATATTGAGGTCAACTTGGGGTTGTCCGTAAGGACACAGTTAGAGGCATTCAAAGCAATTACACTAGTCAAGGAACCAGAGGCACTTGGGAAGCAAGTGTACAGGGGCTGAGCCAGGATGATTAAATCAGGAGTGAAGGAGCATATCCGAGAATTTGAAGAGTTATAGACATTCAGGATAAAAAGGACTTTCAAAACCCTGCATGGAACTATAAGCCAGGATCCATAGGGAACTACTAGCCTGCTAACAGGCCTCAACAGGCCTCTGTCCATCTCTAGTGTACCGTTAAACACTTCCATGCAAAGGAGTTTTCAAGAGCCTGGCACTCTCTGCTAAGTAAACCTGGAAGCTAGGGCACAATAAAGACAAAAATGAATTAGTTTTTTAAGTTATATTTTGGATGTGGTGAAACATTGACAGAGGTGAGTGAACAATGCAAAACCTGCATCCTGATTGTCGAATTGTGGCACTGAACAAGACAAAAACTGTATCCTGGAGAGGTTGAGGGTACAGTATTGGTTCAGCCATCAGAAGAGAAGGCTAAAGGAAGATTCTATTGCTGCCTTCAACTACAAAATGGGAGGGACTAGGAATGATGGAGCCAGACTGTTCTCAGAGCTGCACAGTGACAGGATGGGAGGTGACAGACACGTGCTGCAACAAAGGAAAGTCTGGTAATAGTGATCCTTTTTCATTAGTAAGAGTGGTCAAACATGAGGACAGGGGTCCCCTCTGACCAGGGGACTGGACTAAATGATCCCAGAGGTCCTGCCTATCTTAAATTATTCCATGACTTCATGGAGAGATGATCATGGCTCTTTTAATTTTATTCTGTCTCAATATATTTGGTCACATTGACAAATCAAAGCTTTCACCATCAGCCTTACAAACCAGCCTAGGCATCTGGAAAATGAGACTGCCTCTTTTGTGCCTTGTCACTGGGAGGATCCTGTAGCTGTGGAAGTGCTTCCTCACCCTGTATCTTGTCCTTTGTTTTATAGATGTTTTACAGCAGTCCTCAGCTGCTGTCATTCAGCAGTGATCTCAACAGATCACCAAGGGCAGCGACAACACTATTAAAGCTGCTGTATTTAATGCTGGCAATAGCCTGTTAGCATAGTAGGAGTGTTGTCAAAATGCATACATGTACATCTGACATTACCATCACCTTATTCAATTGCCTGAATGATCTGTAACAAATTAATCCAACAGAATGGTCTTTAATTTTCACATTCTACTGCATTTACAATCCCCCACCATCATATCACATATGTACAAACAGATCTGCTCTTCATGTTGGGGAAAAAAAAACCCACACCAAAACAACAAGGCAAAAAAATCCTCTTTGTTACAGCCCCAGGTCCTACAGCTTGATTTGACCTAGTTTTTGATTTTGCTGCTTGAAGTTCAAGGGCCAGTGTATGTGATGCCCTGAATGAGACAGTCCATCCTTCTCCAGGATAAATTCTCCATGGGCAGGGAATAAGGGAACAGTATATTAATTCACTTTCCACAAAAGCACAATAATGTCACCAAACGCAGTCATGCAGGAGATCTGTATCAAAGAAGAGTAACAGAGATGTAATATCCTTAGGGGTGAACATAGAGCTAGGACAGAACTGTGCATCTGGGGGTGAGCAATACCATCAACACCACCAATAATTACAGAATTTTGCATTTGGGCATCTAAACAGACAATGAGGACAGACCTGATCACCACAGAGAGAGCTCAGCATACACAGCAGCAGCAGCAGCAGCAGCACACAAAGTGCCTAAAACCATGGAAAATACCCATTAAAAATATAACTGTCAAGTTTGGATACATCTCCCTGAACAACTCATGACATGCACTACAAAATAAAAAAGCACTGGTACTGTATTTCAAACCAATGCCTAGGGTTTGATTTTATATCCCATCTCCATTTAAAAATCTATTTCCAGGACTGCTGCAAACCACCCTATTAAATGCAATATGAATTCAGGTTTCCCCTTCCCTTTTTTTTCCCCCCTCATAACACTCTACTATACCTTCCTGTATAATAATTTCTGCTCTTAACTAGGAGAATGTCACATATCTGATAGAGAAATAAGTGGCGAGTTTATGCTGCCTGCATTCCTCGATCTCATTATATATACAGTGTCCTAAGGCAAGAGTTTGCCAGCTTAGATTTTCACTTGCTCCATCCCTTTAATTTGTGTTCCCATCAGTGCTGTTCCTGTTTGTTAGCGTTTGTTTTTATTCTTCTCTAGAGATATTTTTTATTTAAGTCTCTGGTTAAATAATCAAAATACTTCAGAGGGAAATTTAACATTTCCTTCTTGCAAAAACCAGAATGATTCAGTACCTGTGCTGGAACAGCATTAGGTAGGTAACATTCATTTTGCTGGAGGTCTTTTTTAGCTTGGTAAGAAAATTACTTCCCTTCCCCCTCCCTCAGCTTCGAGAAACTAGATAGGAAAAGGTGAGGAATCTTTTCATATGCATAAGCAATGCCTGTGTATATCAGCAGTAGCTGCACCACAGCTCCAGGGTAATCACCAAGCTACGCTGGATTGCGTTTAGTGAGAGCAATGAAGACTAAGGCCAGGGCTCTGGCCACGGTGGGCTCTCCAATGAGAGAGTACATGTAGGCTACTAAAGACCTCCTGCAGTTGCCAGAGGCCTGCTGCTGCACAACCTTGCAGCAAACAGTTATCAGATCCTCAGCATTCGAGCCTACTCTGAGGTCAAAAATATTTCTGTATCCCAAAACAGCTGCTGGTGAGGTACATGTGAGTTGCAGGCGCTGGGCTGACAGAGGCACTAACTCGACTCCCACCACTTCCAGATACTTGGCTACCCTTTTAAACGATTTGTGGGGAGCTTCTTGCATGCTAACAAGCTGGCACAAGGAAGATGAAATCCATTATTGTTTCAGAGCACCTTCCAGCAGCAGCAGTTCTGCACCCACAAGGCTCTCCCCTCTCAGCAGGCAGGGAAAAGCAGCAATGGCTGATGTCAACCAGGAGGACAAGCCTGCTTCTTCCCTTCCTGGCATGTATCCTGCAAGGCCAATGTGGTTCATTTGCTTTGTGTACCAGCAGCCAACCTCTCCCGAACAGAGGCCTAGTACAGGCAATTGCTAAATCTATAGAGGCTTTGTGATGGAAGATGAGGCTGGAAGCTGGCAGGCCGAAGTACAAACTCTTCTCCTTCCTCACCAGCAGCACCACTGCAGCACAGCTAAATGGTGGTTTTTTGTTCCTCTCACCCACCATCCTTTTCATTTATTATGTTTCTCAAAATAACTTTCTTCTCTTCGATATTAAATTCCTCCTCTCTCTTCTCCCACCCCAGCTTCAATCAACACAACTTCTTAAATGATAAATTCAGTCCCTTCAACCCCATGTAGACAGCACTAATTTCTGAGTTCACATGGTTTTGCTTCTCTTGATTTAGTGGCTCATTCTGCTTCCACACAGAAACAAAAACCATAACAAAACACACCTCCCCCCAAACTAACAGTATTTCTGATGATGACTCCAGAGAGAGCAGATCCAGCCTACAAGATGCCCCTGAATAGATCAGCTCACAGAAGAGGGGGACACATTTCTTTGCAGCCTTCATATAAATTAAATGAGACAAAATAAATTCAGCAGCCAGATAATAACACTGAAAAACTGACAGATGGCAGAACACTGAGGTTTAGTGGTGACACTCACATGCTACATGAATAATTCACTTGGGCCAACCTATGGATATGAGAGTATGTTTAGATTAAGGATCTGGCTCAAAGAAAAAGGAGTAAATGTAAGCATTTTCTTACCAAAACCAATTTCAAACCAAAAGCCTGGATAATCATCTTCTCCAAAATGAGCCTATCCTAGAAATTAATCAACCTTTAGCTAGTACCAAAACCCACAACAGGGAGAAGTCCTATAGACCTCGTCAGCTGAGCATTCAGCTGAACTTGAAAGATCCCCTTACACTACCACTCTCAGCCACATTCAGTGGCTTGAGGAAAATGCAGGCTACAAGAATAAAACAAAAATTTCATGAACAGCAGAAAAAGGCCCACACATCCAGGTCCAAGAGAAGTCAGGCAGCTGTGATGCTGCCTCACCTATCCGATGGGAGAGAGGTCATGCTGTCCTCAACACCTGGGGATGGATAACAGCCCTAGAGAGGATATTATTAGGTACAAAGCTGAGTAACTTCAGTGTTCTGGAAAACAGGAAAAGCCAAGCACTGTTCAGGCTTTGCAGCAGGGTTATTAAAAAATGACTATAAACTGTTACCTTTAACTGAGCATTAGAGGTGGGGACACAACATCTCCGACTACCAACAAGAGAGCACAACATGTATTTAAAAAACACACCACAAGAGCATTCAGAAAATAAAAAGCCATTTAGCAGGTGCCTATAGGCTCAGAGGAACTGCCTTGTTTTCATCACATTCTGAGATGGAAATACTCCTAAAAATGCAACAGTCAGCATTATCAGTGCTCTTAACCTCCCTTGTTTTAAAGGACTATGGGCAATGCCCCAGGGCTGTATTAACTGAGGAATAACCCTAGATCCTGGCAGAGATGCTGGCAAGTATGTGGCCTGTCTGAAAAAAATTGATTTTATAAAGCAGTTTGATCTTGCCAGAGGTAAGAAATCTCTATTTCCCAACCTGTCCATTTCCTAAGGAAACTGCAGCGTAGGCTCCTCCAAAGGGCTGTGCAGGAAAACCAAACAGTCATGGGAGCCTGCAGTCATTCCTCAGCCACAGGGAGAAAGTTCAGCCTTGTTTTCATCAGGGAGAAACAAAATGTGACTGGAAGGAGAAACCATACCGGAATATCCAACTACATATTTTACCTCTCACTACATTTTCTGTCTGTGATTATGGCCTCTTCTTTGCCCTTAACTAACATTTACACACACAAAGAGCTAGGCCTTTACATTAAGGGTACAAACTAAAAGCAAAGCCTAACACTCCAGTTTCTTGTGTAATAGCCTACCAGGTTTATAAATCACTACTGTCTTGACCAGTGCAGTTGAGTCTTACAGACATATGTGAATTGTAACCCCTCAACCAGCACTGTCCTTATACATTACCAAGTTGATTCTGTTTCCCCACAGAGCAGACTGGATCAGCTTTTGAGATGACACATACATTGACAAGATACAAAACATCTGGAAAGAATGCCCTGAGCATGCAAATTAAAGCCTATAGCTATCAACAGTCATAAGATTAAAACTATGTGATCTTCATCAGATTAAGCGTGAACTTCAGATCTGAATAATCCTATAAAACAAGTGGAGTTCCAAAATTCTACTTGCAGATATTTTTAAGATTTGCAGGCAAGGTTTTAATTGGTACAGACAGAAACACTGGCTTCTCTTGCTAGCTAGGTGCAAGTCAGACACAGGCTTGTATCAATTCTCCTGTGAATATTGAGACACAAGTTCATGCATCTTTTCAATACTTAAGTTTTAAAGATAGAATGAATCATAGAATGGTTTGGGTTGGAAGAGACCTTAAAGCTCATCCAGTTGCAATCCCCTGCCACGGGCAGGGACACCTTCCACTAGAGCAAGTTGCTCCAAGCCCCATCCAGCCTGGCCTTGAACACTGCCAGGGATGGGGCAGCCACAGCTTCTCTGGGCACCCTGTACCAGAGCCTCAGCACCCTCACAGGGAAGAGCTTCTGCCTAAGATCTCATCTCAGTCTCCTGTCTAGTTAATAGTCAAGTTAAACTATTCCCACTTGTCCTATCGCTACATGCCCTTGTAAAAAGTCTCTCTCCAGATTTCCTATAGGCCTCTAGGTATTGGAAGACTGCTCTAAGGTCTCCCTTGAGCCTTCTCTTCTCCAGGCTGAACAAGCCCATCTCTCTCAGCCTGTCTTTACACAGAATGTAATGTGTTTGCTTCAGTTGTTTATACTGAGACCTGATGTAAATAAATACATCATGAGATAACTGCATACTGGTATATCTGTATTTCAGGCATCAGTGGGTACCGAGTGACCACTTCTCCTACCAATGGGCAGCAGGGCTCTACCTTGGAGGAAGTAGTAGGTGCAGATCAGACCACCTGCACCTTTGAAAACCTAAACCCTGGTGTGGAGTACAATGTCAGCGTTTACTCAGTCAAGGACGACCAGGAGAGTATCCCCATCTCTGAAACCATCACACAAGGTAATGAAAGGATGAGCAGCAGTTTTAGCTACTCAAAGTCAAGTTGCTGAGCCCAAGAGCTCTATATTGCAGAACTCAAATATTAGTCTGATGGCAGAGGGCTTATATATAGTCTTAAAAAGCAGAATAGCCATGTACTAGCATGTGACAGAGCAGTTTTTATACCCATTTACTTCTCTGCATGGGCAGCCTACATTGTATGTCAGCAGAGTGGTGGTAAAGAGACAGGTCTGTTTTATCAGCATACGCAGCTGGTATGTAACAGAGATGTAATTCGGCTCTGAAGTGCCCTAACATCTGGAGTACAGCAGGTGGGAAAAGGAAGTAGCTGAAGAGAGATAAGAGTGGGAAGCAGCACAGGAGAAATTTTGGCAGCAAAAGTGGTGGAAGATCACTTCAGCACAACGGAGAGGAAAACCAAGATTGAAAGGTCCATCACTGTAGCACTTCTGGGACACAAAGTGGTGTGTGCCACCTCACATTACATGCTGTGATGATTGCAGAAACCACCTTTGTAGCCACAGTAGCAAAATTAATATGCATCTCCCCAAATGGTTTCATTTCATTTTCCTTTGTGAGGGCTTTGTTTGTTTGGTTTTGTTTCTGCTCAGCCCTGAAATGATGCCAGCTACTGTGTTTGCTTGCTCTTATAACACTGCTTTAAAATTTCTATGCTTCACTGAAGTGCTGTATGCTCCCTGGGGGTAAACTAATACTGTGATACTGCATAATTAAAGCAGTAATAGCTTTGGCCCTTTACCATCTTCTGGTGGGGGAAAGCTAAGGATGTATGTGTCTGGCTTTTAGCACTCTTTAAAGGTGATATGGTACATGCATTCCATGTGGCTAAACAACGATTTTACAGAAAACTGGCAATTTTTTTGCATCTCTTCTGTAAAATAAGTCTTTCCATAGAAGGACATTAAAATGGAAATAACCACTGTTATTAAAGCCAGTCTTTTTAATATTACTGTCCCATAACTCCTTTTGAAGCTAACTTGTAATAATCCAACAGAATGGATACTGAGTCATACATCTTTGACTCATCTTTGGGTGTCTGATCCTGAGTGGGGAAGAGCATGCATAAGCTCCCACTGATTTCAGGATCACCCTGCTAAAGTTACACATCCAAATCTTGTGGCTTAAATCAATACCAGTCTATTGACTTGAGCAACTGAGGGTTTGGCCATTGTCAATTAAAGAGATATCTAACTTTCCCTGCTCCCTGCCCAATTCTGTTGGTCCTAACATGCAGGAAAAGAACAGCTTTGCTAATAGGAATAACATGGATAGGAAAACAGTCACAGCTGTGCTTGTTTGCCATACAGAAATTTAGACAATATCTAGGTTATGAAAGGGGATCCTTGTTCAGTGCTCAGTTCAGAGATTTTGAACAATTTAGCCAACAAATCAAGTCAGTCTGTTGGCCACATCATGTGCTGGGCATAACCTCTGAATATGGGGACATTGTCACTTATAGAATTCTTTCTATCTAATGCTTATTTTAAACCATTTGCCATCTCTCCGAGGAAATATTTAGTTATTCACTGTGCCATATCATCTGGTTTTGCACATATATTACAGCAGTCAGTGGTAAGTAGAACGTAAGGAATTCTGGGCCAGATCCTCAAACTGTTACAGGGATTTGAGCCTTTTCCCCCAAGTCCAATGTGAATAGTTCAGGTAGTGGATGATCTACCCTGAGGCTTTGTGATGGTTCTCACCAGCTGAGGGTGAAATCTGATTTAACCCTTTCAAATAGATTGATATTTTTTATGATCCCAATGATAAAAGTTACACTCGCCATTTGAACGAGACAGAAATTCTAGAGGGTAAAACAACAATTGTTTCAGATGAGTTGTTTTATTTATGTGTTAATAGACTTTGATCTCTTGTTTTCTACCTGCACACAAACAAAATGAGGTATGTTCTTCCTGTTTCTATTTTCATCAGAAAATGAGTGGTCATTATGGCTCATTGCTCAAAGTAAATTTGTTGCAAATTGAGTGCCTCTTACAGGTTTTTATGGAAATTATGTGTCTAAAGTGGCAATGCATTGTCTCAGGGGGTTGGGGTTTCAGCTTCTGTCTGCTCAGGGAGGCAGTTGGAGACTGCATTGAAGGACACAATATAAAAAGAAGAAAAAAAAACCCCACAAACCAAAAACCACCAAAACCCTCTCCTTTTCCCCAAACCCCATGAGAAATTCTGCATATCACCGCAATTGCTTCTAATGTGCTGTCAATGTTAAGAGTGATGAACACTGCTTTTTTTCTCCCTTATCTTTCTTTTGCCTCTGTATGTCTTTGCCTTTCCCATTTGCTCTTTAACTCATTAGAGGTGCCCCAACTCACTGACCTAAGCTTTGTTGACATAACTGACTCAAGCATCGGCCTGAGGTGGACCCCGTTAAATGCCTCCACCATTATTGGCTACCGCATCACAGTAGTTGCAGCAGGAGAGAGTGTCCCTATTTTTGAAGACTTTGTGGACTCCTCAGTAGGATACTACACAGTGACAGGCTTGGAGCCGGGCATTGATTACGACATCAGTGTAATCACACTCATTAATGGCGGAGAGAGCGCCCCTACCACTCTGACACAGCAAACGGGTGAATCTTGTAAACTTGTGTGTTTTGTGATGAGGACGGTGTTTCATGCTGTCACTGGCTGTCAGGAGGATGGGGCTTTGTCCAAAGAGGAATCGAGCCACTCACTACAGGGAAGCCAGGAAGACCCAGCTCGCTCCTTTTGCTAAATGGCAACTGGGGATGGATAGGTGTTGTTTCCAATTTGAGGCGTTTTAACATTGTGGATGGCTGCAGACTTGTCAGACTCATTCACTGTCTGCTATTCAGATTTCTGGGATCCAGTTGGAATCAAGAGGCTGAAACATGAGCTGTATATTCACCAGACTATGAAACTGTGATTCCCCAAAGTAAGCTTGCAAAGGGTGGAGCAGTTCAGCAGACACCCTCTGATCTTGATAGCTATTTGAGCTTCCAGCAGCCTGTTTCAGTGGTGGCTCCACTCTTTCCACAATGCCCCAAAGGATGCAGGTGAAATGGAATGGCCACTCCCTGAGTACATGCCATTGACAGCCATGCCATGCCGTCAAAGGTGTCTCTAGTGCATGAGCAGAAGGCAAGCTGAAAACTGGTTCTTGCATGAAATCCTATTGTGGTTGAGGCTGTAAATCCTTTGACATGAGTAGAAGTAGAGCAATAGGAAATTAGCGATATACCTTCTCCTCTCCTATGTGTGCATGTATGAATTCTAGATGAGATGACTTTTCCATCTGTAAGCTGCTGTATGGTGACTTTAAACCTCTCTTGGCTCCACATCTGTAATATGAAATGTAGCTGCAACAAGCATGTTACTTAAACTTTCTACTTTGTTTTCAAATTAGCCCCACAGGGTATATTGCAAGTATCAGGAGTTGCCAAGAGGTTAAAGGAGCCCGACAGTAGTACAGACATATTTTTAACTACAGTAGAACCGAATGTAGTTTAGAAGTCTGTTTGCATGGATCTGACCCAGTAGTTTGTTATGCATGAGGTGCTGATTCCCTGAACATACATCTTGATCAGCTTTTATGAATTACAGAACTAAGAGATCTGTTCTTTGCTATGTAGCTGTGCCTCCTCCCACTGATCTCCGTTTCACTAATGTGGGGCCTGATACGATGAGAGTGACATGGACTGCACCAACTTCCATCGTGCTGAGCAGCTTCTTGGTGCGCTACTCACCTGTGAAGAAGGACGAAGATGTTGCAGAGCTGACAATTTCACCCTCAGATAACATGGTGATCTTAACAAGTAAGTAGGTTACCTACAAATATAAAGAAGCCCCTTATATATCGCATAAGATGGGGCAAAACAAAATTGTTTACTGTAAGTACAACTGGTCAAATTCTCAACTGATCTAAGGTAATGTTGAAGTAGTCTCCTACAAACTCACACTAAATGTGGTTTGGCCACGTGCATTACCCAAGTTAAAGCTAAACTGCAGGAACGTTTTTTCCTATCAATCCAAGGACAATGATGAATCAGGCTGTGGGTCAATTGCATTGATTTGCAGCCTGGTTAGGTATTAAGAGTAAATACCTATTACTCACCTGGTTTGCCAGAAATGTCAAGGACTTGCAGTGCAGAGGCTCAGGGAGAGGATCAGAATGTGCAAAAGGTCATTGCTCCTTTGGCTTTGTGTGCTGGGGACCAGAAAATAAACACTGTTTGTAACCTTACAGGACACGGCAACAGAACACTGGGCATTTCCAAAAAGCTGACATTCATTTTTGCTGGTGCAAAATCTCCAGCTTTTGCATTTGAAGTCTCTTTTTTTTCTCCATCCTAGAATCAGGTTGGTTGTGTTGAGTGAGAGACAATACCCACTTGCAAAATAAGAGGCCAGATCTGAAGCTTTTCTGAGTTAGGATAGCTGTGTTGGAAATCCTTGGCCCTATTCCACTTTATATCAGTTAAAGCTTTGGCCTGGTGCATAACTGAACTACTAGATAACTAGAAGGGACCTTGTAGAAAACTAATTACTTCTAGCCTGTCTCCACAAACTAATGAAGCAATGATATAGGATACTATGCTCCTTCGGGCTAAAACATTGTAAGCAACCATAATGCCACAAAAAGAACTGATTTAAATTTTCGGCTGTCCTGGAGGCTCAGATCTTCTATCAAGTCAAACCTGATTCTCTCCCTTAAGAAACACAGTTAAAATTGTGTAGGCTGAATGACTTCTAGCTATTAGTAAAGAAAGATATCTGAATTGCTGTACTTGAATTTCTGTCCTTAAATTCCACAGATCTGCTTCCTGGTACTGAATATCTGGTGAGAGTCTACAGTGTTTCTGAGCAACATGAGAGTGCACCTTTGTCTGGAATCCAGAAAACAGGTACTTAGATGCACTCTGAGACATATGTAAGATTAACGCCATCCAGTAAGCATTCATTTATGGCATTTTGTTGCTTGCTCTTGTGTATTGCCACCTCATTGGTGGGTCGCCAGCTAGATATCAAAGAGCAAGGCAGATGAACCTCTTGGGAAACACTAGCAAGTTTTGCATTTCTTTATGCCTGAGGGCCAGAACTTCTGTTGGTTTTAAATAGAGCATCTGGTGCGAATGTACTTATGGTGTCTGCCTGAGAACCAGCCAGGCAGAGCCTGTCATATCTATCACTCAGTCTTTCGTGTTTCGTTTTGTAACTGTGTAATGGAGCTTACTCATGTGCATTGTTTATGCTGTGTTGTCTGTGTGTGCCATACTTTCTTTCCCTACAGTTGTGTTTCAGTGCTTGTTTATCTCCCTTTGATCATTAACACATATTTATTTAGTTCTATGGCTAAATAGCATTTAGCTTAGGATCTGGTAGCACTGTAGTATTGAGTGTAATGAAATATGTTAGTGATCATGATGACCAGTATTTTGGCTGAGCTCAGTCTCTTTTCTCTTTGAAATATTCAGCTCTTGATTCCCCAACTGGCCTTGACTTCTCGGATATAACTGCTAACTCCTTCACCGTGCATTGGATCGCTCCTCGTGCAACCATTACAGGCTACAAAATCCGGCATCACCCAGAGCATGGTGTTGGCAGACCCAAGGAGGACCGTGTGCCCCCCTCACGGAACTCCATCACCCTTACGAACCTGCTTCCAGGGACTGAGTACGTGGTCAGCATCATTGCCATCAGTGGCAGAGAGGAGAGCTTGCCTCTGGTCGGACAACAAACAACAGGTAAACCTTGAGAAAGCACTGGCTAAAAGTTGCCGTGAGGATTTTTGGTGTCCTCTAGCAAAGTAGTTGCTGTTGAACCAGATATTCCCTACCAGCCTGTGAGGAAGTGTCTATGACACTGAGGTAGGGCCTGGTTTAGAAAATGGCGAGAAACTATGCTACTTTTAGATCAAGTTGGATGTCTTTAGGGTCAGCAGCCTTTTTTCATTAAATCTAGTCCACTACTGGATGGATTTTAACCAGATACATCACTTGTAGAGGTGTGTGCACTGGGCTAAAAGGGAGATGAGTAGCAGAGGAGCATGGTATGATAGGTGGAATATGTAACTGGTGTAGGTTAGCTGCATTTAAACTCTCTCAATTCTCTGTTTCTAGTGTCTGATGTTCCAAGGGACCTGGAAGTGACCCCCACCAGCCCAACCAGCCTTGTGATTTCCTGGGATGCTCCTGCAGTGACAGTCAGATACTACCGGATCACTTATGGTGAAACAGGTGAGGGTAGGCTGCTATGGCCAATCACAGACCAGAAACTCTATTCTGAGGCCATTAGAAAGCCATAGCAAATAGCAAAGGCAGGTTTGACTGTAGCAGACAAAAACCTCTTGTATCTCTGAGATTCTTGCTGCATATTTAGAGAATATTGTAAAATGTAGGTGTTTGTTTTTGAAGGAGAGCAAATCACTTTCTGTCTACCAAAAAGCATTCCAGACATTTAGAAGTAGTTTTCTGTATGTATTTCATTCTTTTCTTTGGGTTGGTCTGAAAAAGACTTTGACCCAACAACCATTGAAGTCAACAGGTTTCTGCCTTTGATGAATGATGCATATAGGATTGTCCTGGCTTTGGTAATGATTTCAAATGTAGAATTTAGAGATCCATTACATTTCTTTTTCCACCCAACCCTTCTTAGGTGGAAGCAGCCCTGTACAGGAGTTTACAGTGCCTGGCACTATGTCTACTGCTACCATCACTGGCCTCAAACCTGGTGTAGACTACACCATCACCGTGTATGCTGTAACTGGCCGTGGAGACAGCCCTGCCAGTAGCAAGCCAGTCACTGTCACCTACAAAACAGGTGAGACCTGTTTCAACAAAACAAAACACACAAAACCCCCTACAGCCTGTGTTCAATTATCCCCATAATTTTTTATCACTGATCCCTGGTTTCTTTTACAAGTCGTGGGCTATGTTGTAAGCCCATCACTTTCAGTGGAGCTGTGTATCATAGAATCATAGAATAGTTAGGGTTGGAAAGGACCTTAAGATCATCCACTTCCAACCCCCCTACCATGGGCAGGGACACCTCACACTAAACCATGTCACCCAAGGCTCTGTCCAACCTGGCCTTGAACACTGCCAGGGAT
>JANHGB010039123.1:0-37123 GCA_026283785.1 Coracopsis vasa
CGCCGCCATTCCGCGGGCAATGCTGCCCCCGCACGCTCCCGCCGCGCAACAGCAGCTCCGGGCCCGGCGATCAGGGGAGGCACAAGGGAGCGAGCCCCGCACCGGCAGCGCCCGGTACGGGCGGGCTCCGCGCCCAGCAGGGCTCTGGTGCCGTGCAGAACCGAGCACAGCAGCTGAGGTCAGTGACTAACGGTCACGGCCTGCCGTTCACGGTCCGTGCGTGAAGCGCCACGCACACAGAACACACACAGAGCCACACCGTGCAGCCTGGTGCATTGGAAACTACGTTTTATTGCTGATTTTGTGTTACTGAGGACATTTTCGTGTTGCTTTTTTTTTTTTTTTCCGGTCCCAGAACTATAAATACAAGAATTACATTGAAATCAAATAGAGAGAGATCTGAGTATAATTTATCAGCTAGGAGGGCAGGAGAAAAAGGGTCCTAGCATGAGCCACTGCTAAAAGGAGAGTTACAATGTAGAGCCATAGAATCAACTAGGACAGAAAAGACCTTTAAGATCAAGTCCAGCCTTTTCCCCAGGACTGCTAAGGTCACCGCTAAACCATATCACTAAGGGCCTCATCTACACGGTTTCTGAACACTTCCATGGACAGTGATCCCACTACTTCCCTGGGAAGCCAAGAGAAGTCTGCTTTGTCTTATACTTCTAAAAACCTTTCTGTTGGTTGCTTTCCCATGCTGCAGTTTCTTCCATATGTTCCCCACACCCACCAACACAGCCACCTACTTACACTCACAATTTACCAACATTCTTTATGTCTTTGCTGAATTGAAATCCACACCATCATTCAAATAAAATAAACCGCTGATTTCTTTCCACCAAAACCTAACATTTTCTGACTTGGCACTTGTAAGGCACTTGAAAGAAACAGGCTGCTGGAGATGCTTTTGTGCTAGCACATGCAGCACTGCACAGAAGGCCTGGGGCTGAATCTAGGCACATAGTAGTGCACTTAGGACCACTATGCTTTGGAAGGGGATGCTTCCCAGGAGGAAGGACTTAGAAGCTGTACAAACAAGGGCAGCTTATCCTAGTGATCACTGGGGTTCCAGAATAGGCACCAGCTGACTCTGCAGGCCTGGTACATACAGTATTTGCAGCAGCACTGACAGGCAGAGCACCACAGAATTTCATTGCAGGTATTCATTTCAAGGCCTACCTACCTACTGGAGAAGTACAGCTCCAAGAAGTGCAGGCACCAGAGGCCACGGCTGACATTTACCCTGCCTGTGTTATCTTCAGTGTTAGCTCTCAGATTCAGGCTGAATTCCCAGCTGAAATTCAAAAGTGCCCAGCACACAAACAATTGGAAGGTGGGGCTTAAAAAGAGTATTCAGCACGTTCCATTACTGTGAATCCTGTATTGGCATCCATTCCTACAGTTTACCAGCCATGGGCCATCACACTTCACTCTGAAGATCAAAAGAGTTGAAAACAACTGCCTCAAGTGAACACCCCAGTATGTCTCTTTGCTGTACCACTCCTTTCTGACTAAGTGTTAAGAGACAGCTGTCCTAGTGGCTCTGGTAGGAACTGTTTTCTCACATGTTGGTCACAGCTGAGGGAGCTGTACAGGTGGAAAGCAGATAAAAGAACGTTAACTAACTCACAGCTGCCTTGTCTTCTAGTAGGAAACAAAGGCCTAGATTACACACCTGGTTTACATTGTGAGACACAGCTCTCAAGAATGCATTCCTTAAATGGGCTTCATCAATTTCCCAGGATATTGAGTAGGGCCATACAAAGTCAGCTGGCAGAAATTAGTCAGATCCCTTGCTCTCAACTCAGGTGCCATTCAGAAGTCATAGTCATTAAGCCTGTCCTTGAATCAAACACCTAAGCCAGGCTGGGCCTTACACAAAACCCAACCCACAGAAAGAGACTGTGCTCTCCTCTCTTGTGCAATACAATTCACTGGGCTATGGTACACCCATAATCAAATGCATTTACTACAAAATTTGGAGAGGAATTGTAAATCAGAGCTAGCTGTTGGAATACTGTAACTATTAATCAGTGATGTATTGAGTTCCTGGCTCTTGCTGTAAGCTTAAATCTGTCCACCCAGTCTTGAGTGCTTAATGTCACTGCTGCTAATGGGTACAAACTTCTGCATCTAGGGACATGGAGCAGCAGCCAGTGATACAGATGGGGCACAAAAGAGAAGATGTTTCACCTCCACCTCCGCATAGGTCAACTTAGAGCCGCCCTCTGCTAAAAGCGTCTGAAGCACAACTTACTGTAGCTATAAGAGTTTTTATTCTGACCTTCCCCCAAATTCTCTTCTGTTCCTTTGCAGAGGTGCTAAGGAACATTCATAAACGTGGTCTAAACCAGGGCTCAGTGGAAATCTGTGATGTTGTTCTAGGGTCTGTAAGCTAAAATTTCCTTAAAGTGGCACACGTTGGTGTCTCTCTTTTGGCTCTAAGTCAGGCCACAAGTCAGTGCACTGTGAGGACTAGAATCCAGATAAATTCAATTAAATACTTCATTTTATTGTCTTCCTTATACATCAGAACCACTACTCATCCTTGTAATTGTCACTTTCAAGTTCAAGAGAGAAATTATGTACCTCAGATGTGCTTGCCTAACTACTTTTAAAAGTTTTTTACAGAGCTGCCATGCTGATGTTGCTGATGTCAAGAAGCTCTCCCAGAAGCTTTGAAGAGAGAGAGAGACACACAACAGAAAACAACTTGTGGCAACTAAACTAAATTGTCTGTGGAAATTATCTGTGTTTAATCTTTCACTCTAAGAAGTACAGAGATGTGTGCTTCACTACAACTGTGAAATGGAGGAACTTGGGCAGGAAGAAGAACATTCCAACAAAACTCATCAATTGCTCTGATGACTAAAGAGCAAGATAAAGCTGGTCACATTGGTAGGAGCTTGTCATGTTGTTGATCAACAGCTGACAATTATTGCAAAGGACCAGAAGAGCTGTGTTCACAGAAAAACCCCAAATTTCAAACCATGTATGCTGAAAGACTATTTCCTTGATTATTTTTTTTTCAAATGCATTTGAACATTTGTGTTCCTTTTCAGGAATGGACCAGTGGCTAATTATATAAGGAATAAAGAAAACAAATTGCTTCTCTCTCTGTGGTTTTCTCAGTCTTTGCTACTTCAGGTACAATCTTCTCAGTTCTAAAAAAACACTTGTTCATGTTTCTGAGCTGTTTTGTATCAAACTTTTAATGATGTTTCTGTCTCCTTAAGAAATCGTTCTTTTCATTGAGAGTTACTGCACTGGCATTGGGCTAACCTGTTTTAATACTGATTTAACAGTAAGAAATGATTCCCTGAAGTACACTGAAACTCTCAAAACCCCAACTCAGCAAGACGCTTAACATACATACACTTTCCTAATACTAATGAGATGTTTAGATGTGTGCTTATACACTTTGACCAACTGGGACCAAAGTGAATGCCAGTAAGCAGCCTAGTTTTCATCAGCACAGAAAATGAAGAATTCAAGACATTAGTAATATCTTCGAAGAGGTGACCACTTGTATTGCTTTTAGGATACTGGAAAGTATTTTATGTTGCTGGTTTCAGGACACTGAAAGAATGTGCATGTGACAAAGACAGAGGGGGATGCAGTGGCTGCAAAGCTGGAAAAGAGCAGTGGTGAAACCTACTAGTTTACTGGGTCTGGATAACTTGAAGAAGGGAATGTACCAGGGAGAAATAGAAAAATGAGGCCATGGGAAAAAAGAAGAGAAGCAGCCATACTAAACAAATTAAAAGGGAGACAGAAAAGAAATAAGGAAAATGCAGAAAACTACTTTTTTGCCTTCTCACCTTAAACATAGAGGGCAGGCATGAGAGTTATATATGAGAATGCATCACACTGTGAAATGAAGACAGCCACATTTTAAAATCACAATTTTGCTCTTCCATTTTATTCTTTTTTCCAGTGGTACCAGATATATTCAGAATTTATAAGCAAATATGTCCATCATAGAAACTGTACTGGGTCTGGATGGAATTAACTAGGAGTTACTTTCTTTATAGCAGTCCATATGGTGCTGCTTTTTTGGATTTCTGGCTAAAACAGTGTTGATAACAGACCAGTGTTCTGGCTACTGCTCAACAGTGCTTGCACAGCATCATGGCTTTCTCTTTTTCTCACTCTCTGCCCTTAGTGAGTAGGCTCAGGGTGGGCAAGAAGCTGGGAAGGTACACTGCTGGGATAGCTGACCTGTAGTGGTCAAAGGGATGGTCCATGCCATATGGCACACTCAGTGCTCAGCAAAACTGAGGTAGAAGGCAAAGAAAGGGAGACTGCCTTCCAAGGTGGCTTCTGACTGGAGGTTGGCTGGCTTTCAGTTCACTTGTGGGAGGTGGTAAGTGATTGCCTTTGCTTCACTTGACATCACATCTTTTTTCGTCACCTATTAAACTGTTTTTATCTCAACCCACAAGACTTCTCACTTACGTTCTTTCTATTGTATCCCCCATCCCACTGGGGAAAGGGTGAAAATGAGTGAGCAGCTCTGTGGGTGCTGGGCTGCTGGTCAGGGTCAACCCACCATATCAGCATTAACACAATTTCATAAAGTCAGTCAAAATGTCTTGAAATTACTCAAATTTCTATGTTAAACAGTGTATTCTGGCATGCAGAAAATCAAACAAGCTACAATATCTTCAGACCCTTCAGTTACCTTCATAGTTTTGGTCCCATTTTTCCGCTTACATAAATCAGGCTGTCATGGAAGACAAAGGAACCTTTGATTGCTTTGACTTCATGAGGACCTGAGGAAAAGAAACCTGTTACAACAGGTCTTCTGGGATGGACGTTAATCTGTATTATTTGCTGAAGAAGCCTTGGAACATGGTGCCCCAGCCCTCTTTACTTGAGACACAAGAAAAGTAGCTAGTGAAAACTAACGGTAGAAAGCAGTCTGCTTCAAGTCTGATGACAATAAGGGGTAAAAGAGAAAAGAAAAAGGAGAAAAATTCTCAGCACTCCTTCCCTGGATATTGGGAATATGATTTTGGCAGCTCTACAGGCTCAGAACTCTGCTAAGATGTGCTCTCTCTTAATATTTTAATGAGCTGAGCAGTTAACATTCCCAGCTGAGTACTAGTTTTTGTTGCTGTTGCTAAGCAAAACAATGGTAAAAAAAGCTCCTTTTTCATCTTCTAAATCATAAACACAACCAAACCATTTGTTCGATATGTGCAGAAATTCATTCCACCTCCATGCCAGCTCAACCCACATACCTTAGCTCGCTGTTTCATGTTTTTCATACATACTTGTTCAATCTCTCCAACATATCCCAGGACATGTCCAGATTTGATTCTTCTGCATGTCCTATATACTCCTTAGGCCACACAGAGTTCATTCAGCTTATCCTCTTCATTTGGACTCCAGCACAACCCATGGTAACATAGATTGATGCAGGTTATCTGTTCTTTTCCATACGGGCTGAATATCTTGCCTTGCCAGCTCATACAGTTTTAGAGTTTTAGAGTTCAGCAATGACTGTAGACATCAGAGATGCTGGAAGATTTTTGCATTCTTTCTTTCTCTCCCTCTCCAGTGACTTCCTGTTACCTACAAAAAACCCTCCCTTCTCTGTGTTATCTACTTATCAAGTATATTTTTGTATTTCTAATTCTCCCTTTCCTTTTCCCTTCTCTCTGACATTTTCTTTAGCCATCTGTCTACATTTTCCCTAGCCATTCCAGTTTTCGTTCATGGATAGTTAAAAGTTCTAATCTCACATATATTTTGATTTGGACTGATATCATCTCTCCAACTGTTCTTCAATGGCTTGTCTGTTCAGAACATGGCTTGCCATAGAAAATTTTATCTAATGTGATATTAACAAATTTGTCTGTGAGGAGATACCCACTTAAAATGTTAGTGAATCATAACCAACTGCAGGATACTACTTTGCATATTCCGAACATATTCCTCCACTCTTCAATCTTCTCATCATATGTTTTCATTTATGTAAGCTATACTAAGAAGCTATTGATAGGATGTTCCCTCCACATCAAAAATGAAACTATCCCTTCCTGACTAATGCTGGTCTCTGATCCTGAACACTGACCTGTAAAGCAGAGTGAACAAGCATTTGGGGGGGCACAAATAACATAGTCCCAGTTTGAATGGAGAGGCAGAGCAAAACAAGCAAGCAATTATTAGCCATCCAGAAGCCACTGCTAGTAGGATAGCAAGAGGAGAAATCTCTACCCCTTGGTGAAACTGCCTGACATCATTGCTTTTGTGGCAGCCAAAGATGCTGGAGAAAGAACAGTAAGTAGGAGAAATTCTTTTCAGTCATACTGATCTTTGATGGATCTTTCTTTGACTATGGAGTTCAACATTGCCATTGTGCTACTCCCAGGTTCTTAATATACTGAGGTTACTATAAAAACACCACCAACAAACCAAAACCCCCTAAACCAGCACCATTTTTCATGATCCAGTATAAACAATACTTCCTGTTTCAGCACAGGAGAACTTTGAGCACTCATGAGCTCATCACCAATGAGCCCTTTGAAGACAGGCTACTGAGCCTCAAAAATGTTTTCTGTGTTCACAACAGTTACCTTCTTGTCTGTCTGCTGGGCACAAATCTTGAGCAAGCTACAATGCTCTACCACATTTTCTTCAGCCTTTTTCTCTCATCTCTGGAATCCACACCTTTCAAGTGCAGTTAACCGATTACACAGGGAAAAGGAATTTAATAAATCACATGGCACATTGTGAAGGATTTTCATGCATTCCTTTCCTATGTAAATGGTCTGTAACTTTTTAATGAAACAGGCTCATAGTCTCTTTATTTCACACTTCCATCTTCCTTTCCCTGTAGAATTGCAGTTTAAATGATCCTGAAACATTTGAAGACAATTAAAGGTTAGCTTTGCATATCAGTGACCCACCAACAATTCCCTGTAAAGCTCCGATGTATGTACAGTGTTTGATCTACTGCTGCCTGACTTCAGGAAGGTAGAAGTGTTTCCATACTGCTCTGAAATCTAGTTAGGGTTGGAAAATAGGCTCAGAAGATACCACAAAATAGCTACTTCTTCCTTAGAGCTTTACACAGTTCTGGGACACCATTGTGGATTGCCAGGACTTTTGACTTCCTGCAAGTTTTGAGCAACACATAAATCATTGAGAGGGTTTGGACTGTCTTGATAGCAAGATTTAAAGGTGGTTCAAAAAAGACTTTTGATGGTTACATATTGTTTTTTCTTACATCAAGCCTTAACAGTATTCTTTTAGAAATTGTATAGCCTTTATTCCCAGAGGCAGATAGACTTATAACTGTGGCTGTCTTACAAAGAGCAAAGCTATGCTGAGGGAGGGATTTAAATTAGTATACCACACTGTCTAAAAAAAAAAAAAATCAGCCCCAAACTTGTGATTTCTATTTTGCATCAGCCCCACCAGGCCTGATCTGCATGGGTTCATAAAGGAAATGAAGGCTGCCTAAAAGTTTGGAGTGACTGCATGCAACTTGATCAAAGGTGGAGTGAGAGGTACCAACCAGTAGAGAGTTCTGCAGGGACTGGAACAGCATATGTTTTGGAGCAAGGGCTAAAATATAGGCACGAAAGCTGACAGGGGCTCAGCACTTAACTACATTTTGAGTGAATTGTGAAATATTGGACAAGATTCTTTTTCTTCCCCTCCAGCTCTTTCCAACTTTCTCCCTCTGGAAAAGCACTTTAATATGTAGAATATAAATTAACAGGTCTCCAAAAAAGCTGATACACATATGAGAAAATATTGTTGCACAGCATGATTGGACAGTTTTATTCCATTTGAGACAGATTCAAAAGATGGAAATTGCTATAGTATTGGGTGATGGAATAACTCCAAACTCTTTCAGCTTTGTCTGGAACAGGCACAACATAGCTACTGTTTTCTTATAGTGACTAAATATAAATACTATAAAACATTTATAAATAATAAGTGCCAAATTGATCACATTGTAGAGTTTTACTGGAACATGTAAGTCCTGTTATTTATCTGATATTTATTAAATTTTTACCACTGATCACTTAAGCAGTCATCTGTCCATATAGGTTGTCTTCTGAAAAAAATAAAAATAAGAGACAGAAATAGCTTTGTGATTTATTCAGAATCTCTGAGACTGTTTCTGCCAGTGCGTGTGCTGATAAATGTTATGCTAACAGGTTCTCTGTTTGTTTAACATTCCCCTGAGGAGGGCTCAATGTGATTTAAGCAGTCTCATATATTTAAAGTACAGCATTAACATCAAGTCTGCAGTGAGAAAGACAGGAAGGGTCACAGGTGGCACAGTCACTAGTCTTGCAGTTGATAGCCTTTGTCATCCTTTGTAAAAGTTTACTCACATCACAAAATACTACTGATCTTGAAAATCTTGATTTAGGAAAATATAGTGTGGAAGTTACATCTCGCATTGCAAGATTAACAACATTATAGGAATTTGTCCAATCATAGTCTAATGTCTGTTTTCCACTTTTGCCTAGGTTTGACGTAGCTTGCTACATATTAGCTTTTCCTTAAAGGAATCAGAAGGCTTTTTACAACAGGTTAATACTTCTCCATCCTCAACAGACACACAGAAGCACACATTCGTACTTACATCATTGAAACGTATTTTCTAGAACATTTTTCCTTGTCGGTAATACAGATGTGATGAATCAGCCCTCAACTATGATTTCAGTTGCATCCCTGTTTTCCAGGGAGCATTTGGAATCGCTAAAGTAATTCTAAGTCTTAGATTCTTGCTTTTTGTCATAAATATTTGTTATGCCTTGCCTGCATTTGGTGGGCAAAAGGAAAGCGGCTGAATCCATATGACATACAGGATCATTTTTATCACTGTATACAGACTGATAGTAAAAAACCACTACTATAGAGAGCCCAGTAGATCAGGTAATCCCAGTAAGGTTATGCAAAGGTGGTTGTTTTTTTAAATCAAACATTATAAAAGAAACAGTATCATTAAGCATCAGCCATGGGAAACCCAGGCTGTTAGAACTTAATGAAATGCCTAGTGAGAATAACTAATGGAAACTGCTCTGTGTCCAAGTTCTGATTCACCCGCAATTCCAAGACTCACACATCAGGCTCCAGGGGGAGAGTGCTCTCTAGAGGATTTAGAGAGCAGATCATCTAGAAGCTGTCAGCTTTCCTGTGGGTGAAATGATAAAGTTGACAACTGCTATTGTCACTGAATCCTTCCTGTGTCTTTGAAGTAGACAGAGATAATTATTTAACATTATTTCACTGAAGTTTCACAAAGTGAAAGTCCAGGTATGTGTTCAGTCTGTGCTTTAAAACCTAGGCATTACCAGCAAACACACTGAACTCATACAATCAGAAACATGCTGGAATTCACAGTACCCAGCTGCAGTGGTGCAACCACTTAAAATACTAGGTGTGAGGAGACACAGAAAAAACTCAAAACAGGAAAATTAGAAACATGTATACCCAAAGCCTTTTTAGTGGTGGCAATTAGATCCAGTAAACTATATTAAAGTGAATCTGATATAAAAGAATGCCAAGGTCTGGATATTCTCTAAAATTTACCATGCAATGGTTTAAGTATCTCAGATAGAACATAAACACTGGGGAAAGCTTCTCCACTGAGCCAGACAAAGACAATTTGGCAACATTAAACAAGCCAGAAATGCCACAAGGAGGGAGGAGAAATTATTTAGCAGATTTCTACTAACTGGCAAAGAGACACCACAACAGTCCTTGATCTTCTGGGTGGATCTATGGACATCTGCCACACAGTTACACCTGGGGTTTTTTTGTTACTTGTCATACTTTAGGAAAAAGGAATCAGTCAGAGAATGTGTATTTAGATAGTATGAAATTGTTTGACTGGGTCAGTGTTACTAATCAGGGACTTGGTGCCCCATGGTCATGTATGTAACCAGTGCAGAAGATGAAGAAGAGGAAGGAGAAGGAGAAACTGCTGTGGGGTACATCCTACTCCTGATGAGGCTGGAACTAAAATCTGTTGGACCCCAGTTAGCGACAGGATCTCCACATTTTTAACTACTGAAATACTACTTTTTAATGTCCTGAGCTTTCTACAAAAGCCACTTCTGAAAACAAGCGAGCAGCTTACCACATCTTCATCACTTTCATCTGCTGGGCCGTTGTTTTTGCACAGGAAGGGATAATAAGCAGTAGATAACCATCCAGCTCCTACTTTGCTGCTCATTCTCGAATGTGTGATGATCTATACTGCAGAATACTGTGCCATATAGAGATTTAGATACCACAGCTTTTACTACAGTACACAAACTTCTGTCTGCAGTGCATTAAGTAACATATTCCAATATCCATAGATAGTCTTCAGCAGCAATGTAAAGCTGGAGTGCCTCACTCATAGCCTGCAGGTTAGGTGAAATCTGAAAGGGCAATTCAGATACTGACATAAGTCATTCTCTTTCCTCACTCTTTGAAATGAGTATCAAAACACAGATGGATTGTCCTGCTCAAAGTATCAAACAGTTCCTCTCCCAGGTACATAAAAGGATAAAAATATGCTGATATGCTGATACATCAAGCACATCTGCTGGCGACCATATTCACTTATTTCTGTAGTCAATTTCTGCAGTTTCTTCAGACAATTTTTAATGCATACTTTCAATATAGGGCAGGGGTACAGGAGTTTTTATGAGTGGAATCAGAGTCCAGAAATTATTATTATTTTTATGGTACCAAAGCCATACATAGAATTCTATTGGTTCTTCCTAGGAGACCTGACAATCCAATTTAGACATAATGTAGCAAAATGAAATAAAAACCCCCCAACACAGGGTAGCTAGAAGAGAGGTAAGGACAGAGGTTATAGCATTACAGCTACATGATTAGGCATGAGAAAAATAAAATAAAATAAAATAAAATAAAATAAAATAAAATAAAATAAAATAAAATAAATCTATGTCTTTTATATCATGGAATTTAGTAGTAATAACAGAGGTCGCTGTAATACACCAAACGAGGTTATCCTTGCTATTAGATGTCCAATTCAGAAGAAATAAAAGTTAACAACTGATCAAATCAAATTAAAATATAGAATCCCCAGCATACCTTTTCATCATACTTTAATGGCATGTAAAAGGCACGTACTTAGATAACCAAGTGAATCTGAGCAAATCTTTATGCAGATGTCACAGACAAGGACTTACCTCAGCTTTTTACAATATTCTTTTGAAGAGCTGCAAATCTAAAACTAAATCCAAATGTATAATTACTTGGGGATTCTATATCCAGAGAGCTGACTCATATCATTTGTGAGAGAAAAGCCAGTCCAACATACAAGAAATCTTTGAACTGTACATCCTATTTAAGTATACATTATAAACTTGTATATAAAGAACAATACACAGCTGAACAGTGGAATAGGAAGGGGCAGTAAAGCTTTTCTGGAAGCAATGCAAGGTATCTGAAGGAATCGGCTTTGTGTAATTATTGGGAAGGTGGATTCAAAGGATACTAATATAATCCTAAAATATCCTTTCATGAAATTACATTTTGTGTATTCATTCTTTATTTCTCTGCAAAAAGAAAATCTATGTAAATTACCCTCCTGTCCTAGCTTCAAAATCCTGGAGGTTGTTTCTGTCCTCATTAGGGTCTGCTTGAGTTCTGCTATTAACCTAGAAGGAACAGGACTTTATTTTAATACTACTTCAGAAGCCTGCTCCAGATTCAGTTCCTAATCCACTTTCATATTTAAATCACAGAAATCACTGATTTGTATGAAACTGAGAGGAAAAAGATGCCTGTGATATTGCTAGGTGGAGAATCAAGGCCTAAATAATTGTCATCTCTGAGAGCTAAAAAATAAAGGAAAAACAATCCCCTTCAGAATAGCAAGAGTATCCAGCTCATCATCATTCTGCAAACTGGTATCCTTTATGGTTTTTGCTCTTTTTCTTTTCTATCCGCACTGTTCTTAATAATTCAGTACCTTCTTTCTTTAATCATATTATTAAAGGCAATGGACTGATGATTCATTTTGCTTTCTTTGCTCTCTCAGTGATGTCCACTAATGAAGACTTACTTTTCAGCACCATTGACTCACTTATCTAAATTATTTATTTGGTTGAGCAATTCAGTGTATCAAACTGGTTTTTTTGCTCAGTGTAGCAACTACTTATAGCTCAGATTAGAGTTTCATATTGATTTTCTCCTGGAAAATGTGTATGAAATGGATTGTGCTTTAAAGTGCCAAAAGTGGTAAATGGAGGGCTGAAGAAAGTATAGATAAATGAAGAATAACAATTCCTCTTTCTGTAGCGATTTTTTTCATTTGGAATGAGTAAAATACTTTTGAAAACCTTGATGGTGCTGAAATTCTCATGAACAGGCCTATTTCCTGCTGTTCAGGTTACTGGCCTAGGGTATGAAAAGTCAGATATATGCTTTTTGCCTTTTGCATTCAGCACAGAGTTCCTATGCTGAATTCTCTGGCCATTCCAAATCAGAAAAAACAGATTCAAATACGTTCCCCATCCAAGGCCTATACACTAAATCATCACCTTCATGTACATCTTCAAGGAAAGAACATGCATTAAGAAAATTTATTTCACATAAAACTTCTGAGCTATTTCTCCTGTGTCAATGATTGCCCATTGCTTTGTTTGCCCTGAGTCTAAGGAAATCTAGGGTGTTTGTAGGATATGTTGGTGTGGCTGAGCTTCATTTTATCCCCCTTTTACTCTTCTATGACTATCCAAATTCATAATGCCTCCTTCAGCTGCTTTCACAGCTGATCCTACAATCTTCTCCTACTCCTATCTCCTAATAAAAATATTTTTAAAGAAGTTAATTTATTTCAGTCTTTCATGTAATCCAATCAAATGAAGTACTTGTTTCTACCTGAATACTTGGGGAAAAAAAAAAAGTCTGATAAATTTACAGATACCTAAATTCTCTTCATTGTGTTCCGTGTGATATTTTGAAAGGTTATTTCCTTTGTTATGGCCAGATTCATAGTTTTTTGAGTAATGTTCATATCACTGTTTCAAACTCTTAGCTATAGATGAATACCAGGAAACCCCTCTTTCAATCTCAAAAAGAGATGATAGGAAAAACTTTTTTCATTCAAAATCCTTGATCTGTTGTTTAGATTCCTAAGACTATCTGTACAATTTGATACAAGCTGTACGATCTGTATAAAACAATTACCAGAAACAAGGATGGGAACTTGACTGAGAATACAGAAGAGTAAAACTTGGCAGAAACTATAAAAGAAAAATGGAAAGTGAAACTTCTGATAAAATGTGACTTATGGGAAGGATCTTTATTGGCTATTTTGTTTGTTATGGGAATGATACAGAAAAAGCTTTGAATGCAAAAGTATTGGAAATTTCTTGACTTGAGACTTGGTACCACCACCTGTAGGTATCTGTGGAATGTGACTCTGGGAGAATCAACAGAAGCTATTGTACTTTCTCCTGTACAGATAGCAGGAATGTTTGTTCACAGGCATTGTGTGACACTAATTGTCACAGTGTTTCAGGACTTCTCAAGTAATAATAAATTTTATTTTAAAGTATATTTTGAGGAAGAAAAGTTTTGTTCTCTCACTTTCATAGAAATAGAGGAAGTCTGAAAGTCATATTTTTATCTGTACTAGACCGTGAAATCATTTATGTGTGGAAGACAGATTATATTTCCCATTACATTGAATAATATTGACCCTACCCTTGTAATCAATTACATATGGGAGCAAGATCAGCCTTTAAATGACTAATTCATATTGAAAGAGAAACCTTTAACAAACAAACCAAGAAACGTTACCCAGATCCTTACAGTACATCATGCTAAGAAATAGATTGGCAACACTAGGTTTTCAGTGTATCCCATTATTGCTCCTTAATTCCAGTAATGTAGAGCAGATCCTTTCCTCATTACTACTGGAGTAAATTATACCATAGATGCAACAAACAAATTATTTTCCATTTGACACCATAGAAAATAACGTACTTCTTATCAAATCCAGTCCAGGCCATGCAACCCCATGCTTTCATAGCCTGAAGTCTCCACCACCATTCTCTACTGAAAAAATTGAGATGGAAAGTGTTTTGGTAATGTTTGACTGACGAGTTTAAGTAGATTTTATTAAATATTTATTAAATGCTTGCTTAATAATACTTGGGAGTGTGACTGTTAAAATATCAATGCCATAACTTCTGAATTAGTGAAATCTCTCTACATAAATTTCTAGATGCTTCTTGGAGTGGATTTCTTCCCAGCCACCCACAGCATTGTTCTTTCTACACAAACCTTAACTCAAGATGAAAGACTAGACATGACACTGCCCATCTGGACTCTTAAACATTCCAGCAGAAAAAGCTAATCAGTACAAAAAAAGTATCAAAAACTGAGGTAGGAGAAAATTGCAGACATTCAGCAGTACCTTGAGTGCAGCCCCATGCCTCTGCTCCAAGGTATTTGGCTGCCTGTTCTCAAGTCAACATAGACACGGTGCAGCTGCATAATCTGGGTTCAGACTGTTGAGAACAGAGTTGTGTGAGAAAGAGCTATAAGAAAGGATGATTGTATGCTCCTTGCTTGGAAGCTGCTTTCAAACCCCTGCCCTTGCCTTTGGTCCCTGTCAGGGGTCCCTGCCTATGCCTGGCCATGTACCCCACTGATCCAGACCTGACCCTGACTCACTGACTTGACTTTCCAGCTTGGACTTGTACCTGTCTCACCACTACAGGTTTGTCTGGAACCTGACAGACTGTTGGCTTGTTCTCATTACCATCACTAGTCTTGCTGGTCACTAAAGGACTGGACTTTTGTTAGTGCAATCACAGCTCCGCACCTGCCTTGGGTCACCCTTGGCTCCTGGCTCGTCCTCCCTTAGAAAGCATCTGGCTCTTGCGGCTCCCTGAGGACATATTTATACGCTGTAAGTAATCCAGGCCTAATACACAATCCCCCCCAAAAAATAACAGAAAAAATAGAAGACAAAAGTATAAAAGGATACAAAATTATAAAAATCCTTTGCAGGTCACCTTAGGTATTGCTTTTTAGCAGAAACCAATTCAAGTATTTAGAGTCAAGCTAAAACCCATTGAAAACACAGGTCAACATGCAAACACTGACCCTCTCCTACAGCAGGGCCACTGAGTGCCACCCTTGTCTAAGTACTTGTAAGCTGCTTCCAATAAAAAACCCTCTTAGTTTCAGTTCCCCAAGTGTCAGTCCTCTGTACTGGTTAATATTATCGAGGGAATCCTTGCCTGACAGAACGTAATTTAGGATCCATTAAATATGATTACTTGGCCTTGAAAATGATGGATATTGAACAGAATTATAGGATCACTTTACAAAAGAAAGGTCTCTTTTACATCCTTTCTTGTGGGGCATTAAATAAAGTCTGAGAAAACTCCTAAGGGACTCCTGGCATTTATAGGTTACATTTATGAAAAGATGGATTGATATTCATATTAAAACCTCTAAAAATTTAACATGGTGATGTGGCAAGCATGTGGACAGCTGTGATGTGTCTAAAAAGTGAGTGACATGTTCACCAACTGTTTTCCTTGTTTCAATTATACTACAGATATGAAAAGTGCATTTAATTTCAGACTAATCTTTCATGTTCTTTATTGGAATATTAACCCCAAGCGGTTTCCTAAATTCCCCATACTCCTCACTACATCTTCATTTTTAACTGAAGTATTTATGCCAGAGGTTTTCAAAATTCTCAAGTCACTGTTTTCATCATACCCTTTACTAGCCATATGTTGAAAGTGAGTTTGTATAGAGACATTATATGTTTATGCTGCTTTAAACTAACTGAAATCTAATCTGGAGAAGACTGTATTTTATGTACAGAGGAAGTTTGACTTCTTCATTACTAAGGGTCTCTCCTAGAATTCAAACATACAATGAAAATAGAGAGTTTGATCTTCCTCAAATTTCTCCTACTTAAATTTCTGGTAAAAATTGATACATTGAAAGCAGATAACTTTTCTTTTTGTTCTTTTTTCCATGGAGGAGGTGGGTTGGCTAATTTGTCCTAACGCAAAGGCTAGAAATATGGCCCCAAAAATTAGAAAAACAAGGTTTATGGATGGCTGCCTCTTAAAATAAATCATTCTCCAGAGTGCAGGGAGAAAAAGGAAAAATAAAGATAATAAAATAAAGAAAAATTAAGGTTTTGGCTTTGATCTTCCTCACCTCACTCTATTGTCACATAACAAGCTGCCCTAGAAACCACAGTATCCTGAAATGCCCATTGATCAGTCTCAACAGATATGGGTTTAGCTTACAGAGAAATTTTAGATGCTTTACCTGAATCTTCCTCATTAACCATAAGACTGCAGGTTCATCACTAAGAAAAAAACCACATTCCTCATCTACTTCGTAGACATAAACAAAATCACAACATGGGCACAGCACAAGCCATGGCCCACTGGCAAATCTTGGCTTACATGCTTTCTGGTTTGAGATGAGGAAGAGCTTTAATATATTTTGGATATAAAATTTTTAGTATTGTCAATGGATTCCCTGACAACAGACTTTTGATTGCACTATATATATTGAGCACGTATTCAGACAACACAAGATTTTTGATATATACTTTGAACCATTCACATACACTGGCACCTAAATTTTAGTTATTTTAAAAATTATATTTGATGTCATCTCAATGACATTAAATCACCTCTCTGATTTCTTAGATCTGACTACGTGCAATGCACACCTGAAGCAAGTTTGACCACTTCCAGAGGCAGCCTTCCTGCTACTTCACATTATGTGTGATCATTTGTACCTGTGTAAACATGGCATGATATTTTATGGGACTGCAATGCTTTAATTTATACCGACAACAGCTGCTACATACATCTACAGCTGGGCAGATTTCAGGAAATATCTGATTCTACAGTAAAGTAGGTTAACTCTGAGCTATTTTTTAACGAGTGAAACAGCAACTCAGCAGCCTCATGCCTCAGGCACACATCACATAGATACACATGGGTTTAAATTCCAGTTTCACCAGATTGAGAGATCTGAGCTGGGATTTTCCATGTCCCCTATGAATGCCATAGCTATTTGTTTCTTCATGAGGATGGGCAGTGTTACTTTCCAGTTTCAATCAGGAAAATACACGCTTGACATAACTTCACAAAAAAAGGTTGTGTTATGCTGATAGACGGCTCATTTTGGTGGATGTGTATTTTCTGGTAAAAAGGTGGTTTCTCCAACTAGTTCTTTACCAGTTCCACTTCTGCAAGCTATGCACTAATTTTGGTGATTTTATAATATGCAAGAAAATTAAGAATAAATGCCTTATATTACTAATTAAATTTATATTGAAATATTTCCTGATAGCATCATTATAATTTCATAATCCTTAGCATGCAAACTACAGCAGTATTTAAGCTCTCCCTTTTTTAAACAAATCTATGATTACATATCTGGGAATATTTAGCAAAATATGAAGTTTGTTTTTGTTTAATTTTTATTTTCAGTACATAACAGGAATCTTCTCGGAGATAACAATACCTGAGAAGTTCTATCAGCCAAGTATAGAAGGACATGCAGAGGAACAAAATATATGTACTTTTAAAGAAAGGAGCACTAGGCAGCCTTTGATCTATGTACTAAAAATCTTTATTAACTATGTTCCAATGTATGGAAATGCACATAAAACTATATTTTTAATGATGCATAATAAGTCCTTAGACAGCAATCTTAGGTAGCTAGACTAGGTCAGAAACATATTTTTATGGTTGTGACATAAACCCTGCCAAAGAGGAGCTTATAATGGAAGTGCTAATGAAACCTTAGCACTTCAAGTGCAAAGGGTATAATCAGATTTAAAAACAAGTGTATCTCATCTGTTAATTATATTGTCACAAGCTGGCTGTACAACAGGAAAGTAGATGACAACAACATGCAAGCAAAATAAGTCAGTACAAACTTATGTTGTTTGTCATAGGTATTTGGTAAGTTGCAAGAATAAAATAATTGCACAGTTTTCAGTGTTGTATTTTTTTTAATAAATGCTGCTGACTATGATAGTGAAGTAGAGCAGCAAGTTGCACTGCAGTATACGCTTTCTCTGCACATTCCTCTCCTCTCAGTTCCAGAAGTGAACCTCATGAGAAGCTGCAACACCCAGACTGAAGAAAACAGTATTATATTCTGCTTCACTTGCATACTCAAAATAGTACCCTAAGTTTTTAGGCTCACAGTCTTCTAGGGTTGCATCCACATTTGAAATTTGGCAGTTTTTTCCTGAGGGTTAGATGTTTTATGATACCCCACTGTGCCCATACATACACATCTAAACATCTTTCCTTTGTGTTGAGACTATACTGAAACACAGTATTTAAAAAAAGTGCTGAACACTGTGCTCATACATTATACTGCTCTGCTGTGTATTACATGTATTGCAGGATTTCTCACGTCATGCGCTGTTGGATCCCTATCAGAAAACCATACAATTTCAGACCATAAGAGAAACTAAATAGTTCCTATAAGTTCTCTTGGTTTATTCCATAATCTTTACTGGGTTGTTTTTTTTCTTTGTTTGTGGCTTTTTCCCTAAACAGTGCCATTTTCAAGATACAGGTAAGTGGCATGAAGAAAACACTGAAGACCTGATATTCTTTACAGTGATTAATATAGGTAGGCTCCTGAATAAATATCCAAAGTTGTGCTGTGACATTAAAACAAAGATTGTGAAGATATGGATGAAGATATGGCTCGGCTTGCTTGAAACATTGAGTGGGACTGAGAGGAATCCTGTGGTCCACTCTGACAAAAACATGGGATGGTGCAGACCTGGTGAAGAGCAGTAAAACTGTTATGAATTGGCCAACTCTGACTATTACTGATTAGTAGGTAACTATGGCAATGTGTTCTCAGTTAATCATTCATTCATCTTGAAATTTAGATGTTTGCAACTACTGAGTGAGTGCCTTTTCTCTAACTCATAATCCTGGGTAAACATAAGAAAGAGGTCCTGTTGGCTTGTGGTCATTGGGTTCCCAAAATGTACCAGGGCAAGTAATGGGGTACATGGTACTATTTTCTTTCCACTACAGTTGTCATCATTCAATAACAGAAAGGAAACCTTCTCTTCAGACTGGTGCTTTGGTTTCTAATCTTTCTATGTATTGCAGTAGTCTCTGGCAGGTGATTCTTAGGTGCTAGGATTGTCTACTTCTTCATCTGTTCATTGGCAGAACTTCTACAGGTTATGAAGTCTTATCCTTTTTGAAGTTACTAGGCTGTTACTATAAAAGGAGGGTAGTTTTATAACAGATGTCCCATGTAAACCTGGAATTCACCATAGTATGGCAAAATTGTGTCATGCTTTTGATGGACCAAAGACAGACTCTTCGGAGTAAACCAACTTCATCTCCTGACATATTAAAACAAAAGTTTGAATGGAAAGCTACCAAACAGACCACAAAGCCCAGGAAGTTGTTCATAATATCAATAGCTCTTGACTAAGAGATGAAGCAGAAAAAGCTGCAAACTAAGGAATGCATCAGGGTTTTCAGAATACCTATGTGTCAATGATCACACTGCTGGGCAGAAGCAGTCTCAGTGTCAGTTTTGAAGCCAAACATGTCACTTATCCATACTGTTTGACCTCTGAAAGCTTTGAGGGTTAGCTCTGGGCCACTCAGTACAACAAGGAAGGAAGCTGCATGTTCCGACTAACTCAAGGATGCATTTTATGTGAAGAGAGGTCCTGGAACATCATGCCTAAGCCTGGCAGCTTGCTTATGCCATCAATCTGTGCAGTGATGTCAGATGGCTGATGTTAAGCAAACAAGGTAGTTTGGACTTTGTCATAGAAAGGTCCCAACATCCTCACAAGGGCAAAGATAGACAGGGTTTGTGAACAGATGAAATTCAGATTGTCAAAAATGGAAATAATACTACTTCCGGATTTTAAGAGGATCACACAGAGCTCTTAGGATTGACCAGACATCCAAGCTATATTTCTTTGCTTAAAGAACTTCAAGAATACTTAAACTACAAATAGAACGCTGACAACTTCAATCACATATGGTAAAAGATAGACAAAAAGAGAGGAATGGGACCCTGAAAAATCAGCGTCTTCTAGTTCTCAAGTGCAGAAGGCTGTAGACAGCTGCAGGCTACCATTTAAGTGGAAATGTGTTAGACTGTCATGACAATTCTGGAGTAGTCAAGGACGCACAAATTAAAATGTAGGCTGACATGAGTACCCATAATATGTTATGATAATTGGAGGACTTGGAGGATGTGTAAAATCTATAAATTTTCTATTTTCTCAACTGTTTTTGTTACTCATGTTAGGAAGGTAATTTAAAGCTGAAATCAGCAGGGTGAAGCACTGTGAGACGGAAAATATCTTTTACCTTAATATCTAATCCTTCAGATCTTATGCAAGTAAAACTCTATACTTAGAAGCCAAAACTTCTCCAGGTTAATAATTTTATGCTCTCTGCGATGGGACATCAGCTGACATTAACCATATCTATTAAATTTCAACATGTTACTGGAGTTGTCAGAAACACTTCAGCTACTTATAACTCTATGTGAATTCCTAGTTCCTGATTTTCAAGTAGCTTTATGATGAAGATTCCTGCACCTGCAGATAGCTCTACTGACTTTTAGAAGACATGTGCAGGCATCTGGCTGTGGAAAGGCTTGCAAGAATGAGTCTAGAGTGTTACTAAACTCTTGATCTTGCAATTTAAAACACTTTATTATTACTTACTCTGGACAGATAATCACACCATCTGCATCCCACTGCATTTACATGAAATGATGTGTCCATTTTTTCTAAATTATAAGATCAGATCTAAATGAAAACATTTATATTACAAACCATAATAATCTGAATTGGCAAGATTCTCTGCAGCGTAGAAAAAACTAATTGTATTAATGGACAAGAGGTTTTGGGCAAGTCAACACAGAGGCACCGGAATTTATTAATAGAAAGAATTTCTCGGCTCATCAAATCCAATTTCCTGCTGTCACAGGTGGTCAGGTGTTTCATAGACTACTTCCATTATATTTCTGGAAAAATTTACATACAATTTTCCTAACTGTCCTAATCTCAAGTTTTGCTTCTATTTGAGATTTCCAGTCTTGCTTTCCTTTCAGCTGTCTTTTGATCCATATTGAAAACTGAGGCAAAATCATAGAATCATAGAATGGTTAGGGTAGGAAAGGAACTTAAGATCATCTAGTTCCAACCCCCATGCCATAGGCAGGGACATCTCACACTAGACCATGTCGTCCAAGGCTCCTTCCAACCTGGCCTTGAACACTGCCAGTCAACTGAGCAGTCAACACTTCTTTGGGCAACCCATTCCAGTGCCTCACCACCCTCACAGTAAAATGTTCAAATACATTTTGAACGATGCATAATTTATCCTCCATTGCTCCTTCATCTTCGGTGCACAGTGATCTCACTATTCTCTTAAATTTACGTGGCTGAAGAACCTTTTGCTATATATTTTTTAAGACTCATAACATTTGACTTTTGGCAAATCTTATCTTACCACTACACTTCCCATCACTGAGGTTTAGCTTTACTTGTTGGCCACTGTTTGATTTAATTAATTCTCCTAATTTCGTGAAGTTCATCCTTTCTTTTGAAATAAAAAACCTAAAGACCAACCTCTATTATTCTTCCAGTTAACCTAAATGTAACATATATGTGATCACTTAAAAGAAGTTTGGTTTTTTATGACCAACTGTTCTTTAATGCACTTACAGCTTGCCAAAACCAAATGTAAATAAATTCTAAAATATAGTCAACTATAACTGATTCAGTAGTCATTCAGTATTGTCAACCACATCCAGGTATAACTGGCTCCAAATATTATTATTGACATTTGTTTCCCAGGGAGTGGCACAGAAACTGTACATGAGTAATTTTGACTACTGTGTTTTCAGCTAATATATTTCTCCTTAATTCAAGCTGTGGCCCCACAGAACTAGAAGCCAGTTTAATTGCTAGCTCCTTTGGTCTTTCAAGCCTCCATCCATTCCTTTCTCTCTCTTGTTTTAGTTCCAGTGCTCTTCAAACCTTTAACAAAACCATTTCAGAAAAATCAATGACAAATAAAAAGCTCTGCTCTGAAAAAAATACAAAAGTTTGTTGATGGAAAATTCAGGAAAATTCAAGTCCTTTGCAGACTTAGATCAAGATTCCCAGGGAAACCACAGGTTTAAGAATATACAATTACAATTGCAATTACAATATAATATAGCTGGATTCCGTGTCTTACTCTAAAAGTGCACCATTAGTAGGCAGGTAGATTCTTCTGCTTCCTTGACTAAATAGCCCTCAGAAATTAACTACTTCTGAATGTAAGAACCTACACACTTCATGACTAGAAAGCAGTTCTAAAAATGAAGTATTACAAGTCCCTTACATAAACCTTAAAGCTAATAGCAATATCCACAGGATTCCATGGATATTGCTGAGGCTTTAAGGCACCTCTGGAAACTATCTAGTGCAAGCCTCTGCCCAAAGCAGCCAGCTAGAGCAGGTGGCTGGCTCAGGGGCAGATCCAGCTAGGTCCCGATTATCAGCAAGGATGGAGACTCCACCAACTCTCCAAGAAACTTCTTCCAATGTTTTACCATACTCAAAGCAAAAAACAAAGTGGATTTGCTTTGGATTTTCTTTTTTTTTTTTTATTTTTAGGTGAAATTTCCTGTATGCTAAACTATGCCTTTTGTCCTTTCAGTGGCCACCACGGAGAGGAATCTAGCTCTAGCTTCTTTACATACATTATGTATTTATATATGTTGATAAGATCACCACTAAGTCTTCTCTTCCTGAGGCTAAACAGTCCCAGCTCTCACATCCTCTCCCCATATAACAGATGCTCTTTAATCATCTTAGCAGCTCTTTCCTGGACTCATTCCAGCATGTCCATCTGGCAAGCCCAGTAGTGGACACAGTACTGAGGACATGTTTTTTCTTATGTTCATTTTACTCGTTCCACAAAAGGAATTAATTTATGTTTTACTTGCAGCCATTTTCAGCTCCACTCCTGTATACATACATATACCTTGGCATGGTATGGCACAGTTTAATGTTTCAGTGTTGTGAAAAATGTTTTATCCCACAGAAGCCACCTAGGCTAGAAATGGCACCAAATGTGCAAAGTCAGAAACAAAAACTTACGTATTATACACAGAGTGTGCAAATTGATATTGCATTTGAAATTTTTCACTTCTAAATCATTAGAAATTGATTTAAATTGAAACAGATGAATCTACAGGAAGGAGGTGAAGAGGAGAACTTTCTATAGAATATGTCAATCTGTAGATTAATTAATACATTGATTGCATTTGAGAGGCTGCATGTACCTGTCTTCCCACTGAGATACCCACAGTGCAATCAGTGGTAATTTAAAAATCAATTGCTCTTCTGTAGTAATTAAACTTGTCCATTTAAACAGATATAATTAATAGATCCTGGAACTAATTTCAAAGCAGGGATTCTTAAGGGATTCTAGACATTAAGGGCTGTGAGCCAGCAATTTGTGGATTTTTTTACTCAACAAATGAACATCTAAATAAACTGGTTTATGTATTAGTTCTAAATACACTATACCAGATATGAAATTTATCTTGAAATATACTGCTAGACAAAGCAAGACATATTGCTAGACAAAGCCAAAAAGTTAATGGAAGTGACTGTATCTAAGCACAACTGTATTTTAAAGGCATTTAAATATAATTATTCTTACATTTCACAGAACTAAATGTGCTACCTAAAAAAATTCATCATATTCTCTTGAAATTTCTCTTGTTTGAAATGTTGCTCGTTTTCTATAAGTCTAGTTGAATAAAGTTTACCTTCCTCAAAAATGGCATTAAAAGTTGCTTTTTGTTTTGAGCATACAGAGAAAATTTACAGAGCTTCTGCCACACACAGTGCTTAATCAAATAAAATATGATACTTTTACGTGTAGAATACTTATTTCTGAGATTCATTAAACAACTATCTCCCCTCAAGGCAATTCATTGTTATGCACCAGAGGGCTTTATGATGGACTATTTAGGGGGAAAAAAAATAAAATAAAACGCAGAAAATAGGACAAGAGAAAAAGGGAGAAACCTAAGATAAGCTTGAAATGCATATTCACAGTTTTAAACATCTTTCCAATTTACTTCAGCCCCGAGGTGGCATTAACTGACACATTAGCAAGTTATATACTTGTTATGTGCCTATTTAGCCTAGAATTCAATAAAAATAACACCAGAGAAATCACTGCAAAACACTGCATATACAGCACATGTTTAAAGTAGGGAACACCTTACAAAAGCAGACATAATACTAATGATAAGGTGTTGCAGTTAACTCACAGACTGCCCCTGCAGCTCATGTAACTGAATTGTCAACTGTAAATTTGCAGAGGCAACTTTACCATATTTTAAGGGAAAGTCTTATAATTTCTAAAAATTAAAGAGAATTTAAATTTATTTGAACAAGGTCCAGTTTTCCATATCAATATACTATTGATACATACACCCACAAAACATACACCCACAAAAACAGTAATCACTCAATTTTTGTTAACATTAAAACTGAGAAGCTAATACTTACTCCAAATAGTGTCTATTCTATAAGAAGTGGAGTAATATGCATTCACAATAGTAGGGTAAAAGAGTTACATAGCTTATTTTGTTGTACCAAGTGGGAAATAAAGTTTTCTTTCACAAATGAAGGCAACAAATAAAGTTGTCTTTTCAGAAATGAAGACAATTCAGCGTTTCAGGATCCCGAAATTCAGTTCTAGCTATAGGGACTATAGTATTGTCAAATTTTTCTTTAAGGAAACTTTAGGAATTCTTTCACTGTTTATTTTTTACGCTTTCTTTTCTTTGAAAGAAAAAAAAAAAATATATATATATAAAAGAATCTTACATGTAACACTACAGGTATCACAAGAGCCAGATCTGTTTAGCAGCTTGAGTGCCAAGTCAGATAACAATCATGCAGATTGTTTCAGTATCCTCCTGTTTTATTTATCTATTAAATATAATCTAATCTAGATAAATAAAAAAGTGATAATGGGTATACCAAAACACACATTCTCAGTATGTAGAGAATCATTACAGAAATGTTAAGATCAGTGTGTGTGGTGAATGAATAGCAGTATCTGTGTGTGAAAACATCAGAAGGAAAAAGCAGCTGGAGAACATTTTCAGGAATGGCCTGTATTCATAGCACTTAGCATCAAGATCTTAGCACATACCTACTTACAGTTTAGCAGGACACCCAGATCAGGAGGCAAAGGGCAATGAGTAAATCCCAGTGACTTTGGAAGTGGGACAGGATGGTGAAAATAATCATGGTCAGGTTACAAAAAGCCATATCCAAAACCAAGATGTGTTAAGAAGATATAAACAGATGACTGAGGTTAGTTTAGATTTTAGATAACAGCACCTTCCACCACTAGGAGGTCTTTCATTGTTGCTACAATGTTGCAATACTGTATTTTCTACAAACCCTGCATATTTTATTGTTTAGCATATAAAAGCAAATAATCGATTCTGTATGTTCACAGCATTTCCTACAAAAACATATTGCATCAATTCACTTGTTTTGGTATAACTGGGCCAAGATTGAATTTAGTATTTTTTGATTATGCTCTCTGCTACCTCCCAGAACTATACAAGCAGATCCTCAGCTGGTATTCATTAAAACCAGGAGAGCTACAACACTCTACACCAGCTGTGGATCTGCTACGTTAGTTTGTTACCAGGCACAAACAGAATTCAGCTGCTTGTGTATCTTGCTCCAGACCAGGTCAGAGGCTGCTAAGTCTGGATATACCTTAAAATGAAAGAGATGCTTTAAAAAAAAAAAAAAATAACCAGGTGATTTGCAATTATTAAATTATTCATAACTTTTCTGAATAGCTTTATGAGATGTATCTGGCCAATATCATGCGCTTTCTATAGGTGGGAAACAACATCTAGAAGGATAAGCGGCCTGCTTGCAATCATACAGGGTTACCAAGCTTCAGCTATAGGCTGTCCCAATCCCCAATTTGACTACAAGACTTGGCTGTCTTCCAGTGAGGTTACTAAATGATCATACGCTATTGAAGTAACAGTCAACACTATTTAAGCTGTTTTCCTGAGCATTTAAGCTTAATTGCAAGTAAATTTTGTTCTGTAATGTTAAAATTCAGCTTATGTGTTGCAAGCTAGGTTGGATATTATTTAGTACCACCAGTGATGAGACTTGATTTTTAATACTTCTAAACTAAGAAGTAATGATTGTTCTACAGATAGTTGTTTCTGGATATCAAAAAGTACATCTCCAGGACAGATCTGCAAAGATATCAGGGCCTGAAAATTATCTTATGTTTAGGCCTATGAGGGCTGTCAACTTCTTTTTCATTGATGTATACAAAATTCATGAGTAAACTGTATATATAGGTATATATATACCAACAACATGTGGAAGAGGTGATTGGGTGTACATTCTATCCCAAACTGGAATTTTGATTATAAAAGTCTGGTTTGTTATTGTTTAATCAACTGGCATCATACTGCAATGGCTTGTACTACATAAGCTACACATCAGAGGAGACGACTGATTTCCAGGTTAATTCTTTAAAAAAAGGAGACATAAATTACTATGATTCGGGCGTTCTCTTTGTTTCATTGCAAGTAGGAAGAGTTCTGCCCCATGAGTGAGGAGCACAGTCTTGGCCTTTTAGGCCAGCGGGTATGGCCTTACAGTGGGTTTGTCACACTACAGGGTAACGCTACCACCATACTTTAACTGCAGACCCCACAACCACAGGGAACCGGTTACTTGCTTTTAGGAAGCTGAAGTAGATCAAAAAGTGTCTTATTTATAGGGCATAACGTGTCTCCAGAGACTGACAATCGATCAGGAGAGCCAGGGAACACTTTCTGCCCGCACACAGATAAAGTCGGGAGGCGCCTACCCCAAAGCCGGCCCAGCCTCACAGCGACGGGAGGCGGGGCCGGATTGCGCGGGGGAACGGGAAGCTCCGGCCCGGGTTTCCCCGCGTCCCGGTGCCATCCGGGGGGAAGAGTTTAGGCGGCAGCAACCCGGGAACGATGAGGAAGGTGGAGGTGCGGTAGCTGTTTCTGTAGGTTGCTCCCTTCTTTGCCACGGTCCCCCCTTGCCGTCCTTCTCCTCTGCCCGCGGTCAGGGCTGCTGGGCTAGTTACAGCCCTAGCATGGCGCTGCCGGCCGGCAATGCAGTGCGTCGGAGCAGAGCCCCTGGGCATGGCCGGGTGCGAGCCATGCCAGTGCCGGCTAGTCGGTGGGCAGGGGTGTCGCTGCGGGCTGGAGGAACCGCGGCGGACGGGACGCAGGCCGGGACGGTGCGGCCCCAGCGGGGAGCTCGCTCTCCGACCGTGGCCGTGTGACTGTTGGCGGTATGCCGGCTGCAAGAGCAGCCTCACCAGTTGCTTTTAAGTTTCTAACTGAATTTAAGTGTATTCTGCTTGGGGGTGGTGTCTGTCCCGGGGGTCTCGGGCCCCTTCGGCAGAACTTGGGTTTGTTCTTATGTCGGCCCTGCCGGGCCGCCATGTATCTCTTGTTTTGCTTCAGAAAATGCTTTGAAAAATATAGGGAAAGTGTGTAAGAATGCGGGGAGTTAGCTTTGAGGAGCCATAACGCGAGGTGTTGATGTCTGTGTAACTTGCAGGTGAAGGCTACGTTTCTGGTGTGATTGGTTTCCCCATAGCGGGAAACTTTTCCCCAGGGGAAGATGGTGAGGTAATCTAGACTGCGATGTGCTTGCCTCAGTGCTTAGGTTCCTACCTCTATTGCAAGCTATGCATTTTGTATATCAGTAGCTAGATTTTCACAGTCTGATTTGTAGTTAATGTTGCAAGAGATACATTACGTTTCTTCAAACGTTCATTGTTATAATTAATTTTCTTTTAACTGTCTGAAAAGCATTAAGTGTTAGCTTATCTCATGGATCTGAGGGTATGCTAATAATGTGGAAGGATTCTTCAGTGACAAAGTTGGAAATACATCGAGTTTTCAATTCTTAAGTGTCTTGTTTTGAATTATATTAATGAGTCATAGGAAAGCAAGGCAGCGTATTTATCTTGTATAGGGTCAGCTCTGTGGGTGTGGGAATTTGAGAGGTGTTTGTACAACCGTTTTTAGAAACCTCCAGTGTTGGTGGTAGAGCAATCTCCCTGTACAACTTGTATGCTCACTAAGAAAAACTTTGAAACTCTAAGGGCAGTAACGTACTTGAATCCTTCCTGCTATAATTTGAAGCCATTTCTAGTCACACCTATAAATGGCATGGGGAACAACTTTCTTTAAAGATGGCTCTTATGTTTGGGGCTTCTTTTTTTTTTTTTTTTTTTCCTTTTTACTCAGGTCTGTTCCTTAAACATTCCCAGTTACTTTAAACTTTTCGTGTATGTTATGAATTTAAGCTCTGATGATTCTTGATCCTCTGAATTAATTTTAATTACTTCATATGCTTGTCTCAATTTGAAGGACAGTATTCAAATCTGGGTAGAGTACTCCAGCTGAATTCTACACAGTAGTGAGTAGTATGGAAGATTTATTTACCATCAAAACTTCTGTTTACGTATCCTGGTATGGATGGCATGCTGTTGGCATACTCAGGTTCTGTTCTAGCTTAGACTTCAAGGGCTTTTATGCACAGCTATAACCCAGTGCGTTGTTCCCTTCCAGTTGATTATTCTTGCCTAAATTGAAGATCTTGTATTTTTTCTTATTAAAGTGCACTTCCTTTTTTTTTTTTTAAACCGCTCCGATTAGTAAAGTCTAGATTAGAATTCAGAATTTTCTTTCATTGTGTTTCCATTTTATTGCAGCTTGCTGCCGTCTGTAATACTAGTAAACATAAATATTTACTTAAACATTAAATAACACTAGATTTAGGAGGGTTCTCTATGGACCTTCGATGGCCTGTATTACTTCTTGATTCTGTTTTTCTGCATCACCTCACAGCCAAGATGAAAAGTAGTGCCAATTTAAAATTATATTGGACCTATGTCACAAACTAAATCCTTATCACATAGGGAAGTACATTTTCTGACTTTAATTAGGACAAGCTTGCGTACTTCCAGGCGTGGCAGGAGACAGTATTCCAAGATGGTCTTTTGCTCTTTGATGGTTAGCAGCAGCATGTTTATTCCTTAGATGTGCAAGGCACAGATCACCCTGAAATAGATGTGCAGAACTGTGTCCTGAGTAAATAGGATTTGAAAATATATTTGGCCCACACTGTAATGCCCATCTTAGCTCCTTCCTCCTTACCTTGCATCCGCTAACTTTACCTCATCTGAGCCTTCCATCTTTCACAGGGCATGAAGGCTGCAGCAAGCTCTACTCTGCTTTTGACACCTTGTGCTACTGAACATTTTCCTCATTCACCAGATAGAATCTTTAAAAAATTTATAAGCTAAATACAAAATCCCTTGTGTAATATGCCACAGCTGTCTCTTACTTTGGACTTTTTTTTCTTTGCCTGTCACTATATTGTTTGAGTGTTTTCCTGATGTGTAAATTAGATCTGTATGACAGTATGTTAACTAAAATTCATCAGTCTTTACAGGTCTTTCTCAGGAGGTTTTTCTTCCCTGCTAATGGAGGTTGCCTTGAGCAGTACAGAAACTTTTGGCATAGCAGAGAAGCTTTTCTCAGCCTACCTGTCTCTAGTTTCACAGTAGCACAAACTAGAAAGCATTTGGTGTCACACACTTACTCTCTCTAAACTTCCAGTTTTCACATGTGACAACTGGGAGGAAAAGGGGGTCTCCTAAAAGCATTGTGTTCTCTTGCATCTTCAAAAGAAGACTAAAACTGAGTAGCTGTTAAAATTCAACAGGAAAGGGAAAGTTGACTTTCTCAACTGCTTCAGCATTGATAAATGCTATCCTGAATGACTTCAGTGAGATTAGGTGACGATTGTATCTAAGACATACATCCAAATGTTATTTAGTAAGGCCCACAATTACATAGGAACATGTTCCTCCTCTTAACACTTGTTAGAAGTGAAATGATCCTACCAGATGACCAGGTTTCTCTCTGTTAACCTTAAGGGAAGTATTGATTCACCAGGTATTTTAAGTCTTTTGTGCATGTGTCTTGAATCTTGTTGTAAGTTGCAATAGTCCTAACTATTATGTTGTTGCTTTAACGATTGCTCTCCCATCTTTTTTTTTTTTTTTTTTTTTTTTATAAAGGGATATATGTAATGCTATAGAGGTATTTTTATTCTGTTGTTCATACTGCTGGAATACTTAATCTGGTTTACTACAGTTTAGGAAGGATGTGACCAATTTAAGTAAGTCCAGAGATGCTTAAAAAGACCAATCTGGTTGGGTTTTTTTTAGTTGACCTAAAACCAATACTTTTAGAAAAAAAGAGTTTTTCTAGTTTTGAAAAAAAAAAAACCCCACATGAGAGAAAGGAGATTTTTAAATACACAAAGTCGGTAGCAGAAAACACTTGTTATTTATTTTCCAGGTTCACAGGGGAAAAGACAATGACAATAACTTTGTAGTGAAGAAAGTCTCAGCTGAGTGCAAGGAGCAGCTTCATGAGAGGGTGGCACATAGGAGCAGGAGCCCTGCTGAGATTAAGGAATCTTCTTCAGCAGAAGTTAAGACTGCTTTGGAAACTGGCTAGACATGAGTTGGCCTCACAGTAGAAGGCTTGGACTAAATGGTTGCTGTTCCTATAAATAGTTTAATAACATCTCATGAACTATGGTACTTGCAAAGTCATTCTTTTAAGTTTGTAAGTCATTATGCCTTAGCTGAGAAGCAGTAGCTTGCTTAAGTGTGTTCTGTTGAAAATTCAATTAAAATTAAAACTACTTCATGATTTTGGTTTAGACTAAGACAATTACAATGAATTATTGTAAAAACCTTTATATTTTTGGATTTGGGGTTTTTTTTGGTTGTTGGGGGGTTTTTTTGGGTTTTTTTAAGAATGTGCTTTACTTGTAAATAACCCGAAATATCATAATGTAGCTGAACTGTATGTTGTTTGGAAGTATAGCTTGAACTTGACTTAAACTTGTTTGTTGCTTCTAGAAAAGAGTGTAATTTTTCCATATCATGTAATATAATGAGTGATTGCTCTGTTACAAGGAAATTTAAAGCATTTTAAGCAAAGTTATATCAGGAGTATTCTAATCTGGATGCTTTTGGTCTCTTATAGAAAATGAGACAAATTTAAGCAATTATGTAGGAATGTAGGCTAAAATAATGCTCTTTTTCTTATTTTAGGGACCTGTGGGATTTAAGAATATTTCTCATAAGAAAATTTGCTGCTTCTACAGCCTTCCATCTTAGTGTGCGGTTGATGATTTCACTTGAAATACTGAAGAACAGTAGGCACAGTGTAATTGCTTTTCAAAAATGTTAAAAGTTCAGCAGTGTGTAACAGCTGATGGGATACCCAAGAAAAAGCCATATATTTGTGACATTTGCTATAAGCAGTTTGAAACTCCATCAAAATTAGCTAGGCATTATCTGATACATACTGGTCAAAAGCCATTTGAATGTCATGTATGTCATAAAACGTTTAGGCAGCTAGTCCACCTGGAGAGGCATCAGTTAACCCATAATCTGCCCTTTAAGTGTATTGTTTGTTACAGAAACTTCAGAAACTTAATCACTTTCTTAGAGCATCAGCAGCATCATAATGAAAATTACCAGAACGATACTAAGCAAGCAGAAGCCTTTGTAAATTCTGAGAAAGACATGGTGACTTGTGGCATATTTCAATGTTCTGTGTGCCGGAAATCTTTTACAACTGAAGAGAGTTGGATGCTGCATCAGTGTCTGAAGGCAAATTTTCTACATGGTGCCAGAAGGAGAAAGGAAATTCATGCGTGTGAATCATGTAACAAGACATTTCCATCAAGATCTAAGCTAGAACGACACTTCCTGATTCACACTGGCCAGAAACCCTTTAAGTGTTCTTCATGTGGCAAATCTTTCAGACAGTCAACGCACTTGAAAATCCATCAGCTCACACACACAGAAGAAAGACCTTTTCAATGCAGCTTTTGTCAGAAAGGGTTTAAAATACAGAGTAAACTCATGAAGCACAGACAGCTTCATGTCAGAAATAGGTTTTTTCCCAATATTGTGTACAAAGCAAAGACTCTTAAATATCCCAGGACATGTAACCTTTTGGAAGGGAAGATGGATAATTTTGGGAATGCTGACACTTGTGAGTCACAGAATGACCCACATCATGCTCAGTCAATCTATATCGTACCCTTTCAGTGCCCTGCATGCGAGCAGTGTTTTGAAACAGAACAGGTCCTAAATTTGCACAAATGTTATCTGAGAGATGGCAAAAATTCAGATAATAGTATAAAGGCATGCAGCCACTCAGTCGGCATGAAAAATAAGATCCTGAAGAGACTGAAGTGTACTGGTGGAAAGGCAACAGATTTTTCTTTGACTGACAGAAAAAAATCAAAATCAGGTCACTTTAAAAGTCGTGACCTGGCTGCAGCTAGAGATCAGGGCTCTGATCAGCGTGTTTCCACTAAACCTTTCAAGGGTTGCCGTCGCAAGCTTGATACACACAAGGCACCTAGTAATTGGATGAAAAGAACGTTTGCTGTGCCGTTACCTTGGCAAGAGCACCCGCAACCTCACGACTTTGGAATTAATTTAAAAGGTATGCTTACTGGTAAAAGCATGTTAAACATCAATGATTCACTGGATAATAAAAAGAATGATTTTTATGGTTCATCAGATGATGGTGTCTTTGATAATCCAGAAGTACTTCAGTGTGCTTTTTCAGCTTCTGCTAAAGATACACATAACAGACACAAAGTGTGTAAATGTGACAGATGTGAAAAAATCTTCCCGTCTTCATCCAAACTTCAAAGACATTATCTTATACACACGGGACAGAAGCCCTTTGGCTGTGATGTTTGTGGGAAGACATTTAGACAGTCAGCTCACTTAAAAAGACATCAGCTCACCCATACTGAAAAGAAACCCTATAAAAGCCCCGTTTGCCAGGTAGAATTTGAAAACCTGAACAAACTTTTCAATCATCAGGGAGATCACATTGAATTTAAGTCTTCTCAGCCTGTGGGTTATTCGGATTATTCTCGAACACCTTCACAGGCATCTGGCTTTCAAGAATTTGAGCTGATTCAATCAAATCAAGCAGCTGAAATCAAAGTTGAAATTGAGTCGGGGGACTTTGTTCTTGACACCAGCAGTAGAAACGTACAGCCGTATTTGTGTAGTAAATCATTGGAAATGGAGCAAAGCAGTTATGGCTATTGGCATGATTTTTCTGAAGGTACTGAAAAAAGCAAAGTTGCTAACAAACTGTATCAATGCAGTATCTGTTTTAAAACTTTTAAATCACCTTCTAAGCTTGAAAGACATTACCTAATGCATGCTGGACAGAAGCCGTTTGAATGTTTTGTTTGTGGTAAAAATTTCAGGCAGGCCCCACATTTGAAAAGACATCACCTTATTCATGCTAAAGAGAGTTTAAAGGTGAGTTCCACTGAGCAGCAGACAGAGAACATACTGGTTTTATCAAAACTGGATAATGTTCTATGAAACTGTATGTTAAAATTTTGAGTTACATAATTATTCAAAGGCATATGTTAGACTGAACAACTGACTGAAAGGGATTATCCTTTTCTGTTATGGAGATGACCTGTTGAAGAATTAATGTACTGTCTTCAGAACTGTCTACTTGATATAATTTGTGATAAATATGAGGAGATGTTTAAAACAAAAAAAAAATGCAAAGTGGCTTTTTTATTGCATTTCTTTTCCTAAGTTAATTTATAAATACGCATTCTTACCGTATTAATAATGTTGCAGTAATCTGCAGTCCTCCAGAAGTCAGGTATTTCAAAAGTTAAACCTTATATATGTATAGTATTTTATGACATTATGTTGTCTCATGATAACTGTCAGAAAAATAAAGACAAAAAGGTAATGTCCAGAATGCAGAAAAAATGGTCCTTTTACTTTTTTTCTGGCTCCCTGTGTGTTGCAAGCAAAGGATACTTGCTGTGTATATTTCATGCTAAAAAACATAAAAAAATCCCATGGTTATATTTAGATAAAAGATGCAAAGAAGAATTAGGTAGAAAATGGGGAAGAAGTTTAATGAGAAAAAATGTAGATGTGGCATTATAGAACTGTTAATAGAAAAAAATTTAACTGCTTTGTAATGTGCTTGGAGATCTATGCATAAGGAATTAGATCTTTCCCCTTCTTAAAATGTAAGTAGGCAGTGCTAAAATAGCAGGGTTTATAATCAATTAATCCATTCTACCATTTCATTATCTCCAATTCTTTGCGTATTCCTTGCCTTTTCTAGCCTTTTTTTTTTTTTTTGTTCCAATTCATACAATAGTGAACTATTTTTTTCTGAAAAAAAGGAGGACAAGAAATTATCATTAACATTACAAACGGGCTTACCATCTGTTCCAGTCTCCTAGCATACATATTGCACCAGTAAAAGAAATGTTCTCTAAGATGTGATAATAACTCAGATGAGCAGTTTTGTCAGGAAGTCATGTTCTTATTACATTAAATATAAGAGACTGAAAATTACTTTTAGTTCAAATTAGGTAATTCTGATTTTGTATTAATAGAATCTGTAGTTATACTTTCTGGTAAGTAGAGAGCTTTGCCTGCTGTGTCTGTGGGACTTGCAGAAAGTGAAAGTGCAGTGGAGATTTATTCATTATGAACAAGAATGAAGTCTCTTTTTTTCTTTTTTTTTCTTTTTTTCCTTTCACTGCAAAACTAACTTTTAGGATATTTTACTTTGTTATGCAACTCGAAACCTTAAGTTTTTAATCCTATTTCTAAATTAACATCTGTAAGATACATGGCATTCTTTTCACTATTTAAGTAGATCCATATTTATTAAAGTAAAATGTTTTTTTTGGTTCTGTTTTAATTTTTGAAGTGCTTTAGGTTTTGCTGTGGCATGAGCTTTGTAGTATTTGGTATAAATGAAATGAAGGGAGTTTTTATTTTCGTACCTGTTATTCTTTCCTATTTTCAGAGAGAATAAAATCAGGAAAGGTACTCAGAAACAGTCTGTAGTTACTATGATTTTTGTATGACAGACAATTTCAGTATATTAATAATGACTATACTTACATATTGAGATTCTTTTTTCTTCCAATGTGAATTGTTTCATATTGAAAGAATACTGTATAAAATGTTTTGAAAGTGTATTGTAGAGCTTTTAAAATACTTGTAATAAACTATTTTATTTATACTGTACTTTAATTGTATACTTTATGTGCAGGTCAGTTTCGAAACTATGTAATATTCAATTTCCAAGGAAGTTTAAGACTACATATTAAAATAACTAACTTTGCATGTTAGAACAATAGGCTTCAAGATCTCTTTTGTTATGAAATAGAAATATGCTTAAAGATAGTAAGATTTTTCTTAAGGAGTCACAGTCATTTAAAAAAAATGCTATGTTTGAGAGTAATGTTCAGAGAACACTAAACTTGGTATGTTTTGAAAATACTGAATATGAGTAAAATGAGGGAAAAGAAATATATAAAAAGCTCCTTTTCAGGGATGAATAGACATGTATGTGAGGTGCTACTGTCTGATAAATTTGGAAACTAATGTAATCTTTGGGTTCCATGGGATTTCAGAAGGGCAATAAGGGCCATTTTGTTTATCTGGCTCTCTATCCCTTTATGAGAAGTTCTGTGTCAGTATAAATTCATTGTTTTGAGGGGATTATAGCATAAACTAGCTAGGAAGAAGTAAAGCAGTTTCTAAGAGGAGAAAAAAATCTAAGGTTGAAATCCTGTCTCTTTTCAAGTTAACAGTGAAATTCTCCAAGTACCTTTGAGAATTTGAGCTAGAATGGTTTTCTCAGTGTTAACAGTAACACTTTGTGTTGTTCATTAATATGTTAGTCATTTTCCATAATGCTTCAAGGCAAGTTCAAGCCATCAGTCTTTGAAGTATCTTTGGTGGCAGAACCATTGCCTGTGGTTTTATTAGAATGAGCTGGTGTCGAATAGCAATAATCTCATGGTACTGAAGTAGTGGATTTTTTTTTTTTTTTAAAGACTACATGCAGAACCAATGCATATTCCTGCACACAGGAAAACAGTGGGTCCTCATGTGTTAATACTAAGGTATCCCCAAGGAGAACCTCTCAAATTATGCAGATACAGCTTCGAGGTGGTTCTGTGTGAATAAGCAAAAGGTCAAATATTTTAAAACAAGCAAAAAAAGGTAAAAGTACTTTTTGTTTTAAGACAAAGTACACAATACTAAATTCACTAGAACTGCCGTACTAACTGATCACATCATTCATTTTCTACCTAGGAAGTGTGGCTAAATATTTGTGATTTGATTGCTGTGCTATCCTTGCAATGTCTCCAGAAAACAAAAAATTGCAAAATATATATGTAAGTATTCCTATGTATGTCTAGGGGAAAATTCAGAAAGGAAGAAAAGTCATCATAAACCACAGAAAAACTGTTTAATCACTTTTGTACCTGCTTCTCACAGAGTGTTTGGTTTTTCACTTGTCTGTGATCTGCTCTCACTATTATAACCATAGCCAACAAGAAAACTTGGTGAGGCAAATGGGAGACAAACACAAAAGAAATGTAATTGAAGTTAATGAGACCTTAAGCTTCAAATTTAGGTGCTGGACTTAATGTTTAGTTTTCCTGGCTACCTTCTGGTGTAAATGTAAAACTCTGAAAGTCATAATCTCGCAACAGTAGCTCTCTTGAGTAACACTTAGATAAGTACAGTTGGATGACTCTTAAATCAATAAAGTCTATGGGTTCAGTCTTTCTAATTGCCCCTTGTAATAATGTTGAAAATGCCTAGATCTCCTAAATAACTAAAGGGGTCATGGTTCATATTCCTAGCACAAGGTTTTGTGGATTTTTAAAGTGCAAGTTTTACCTTAATAGCCTAGTTTTATGGTCTGATGGCTATAGATGAGATGTGTCTGAGAGGCAGTTATCATAAGGAAAATTCCACTGTTTTGTACCTAATTTACTGACACCATCTCTTTCCCCTTCTCTCCCATCTCTTTCAGCCTGATACAGGCTGTG
>JANHGB010039124.1:0-14523 GCA_026283785.1 Coracopsis vasa
TTGTCTTTACAAGCAAATGAAAAATTGTGGAGAGATGGGAGATGCATTTATTTATTTATGTAGTTCTATGTGTAAATGCTTTGTTCTGTGCTGCTTTTCTACAACTCTAAAAGAGCAAAAAGAATTTTTGTAGGTCTAAAAGCATCAATTTCTATACCACTAAACTAATCATAGATGTGCTTTAGGATCACTTTCTATGACAGTACCATACTACATATTTATCAGGGAATGGGCTGGCTGTCTGGCTCTTCCTTCTTTTTATTTCTTGAGATTTATTTTTCTAGACTTAATTACATTGTGATGAAATCGCATAAGCACAATAGTTTAAACTTTGAGCATGTGCTACTAACTGCCCACAACATGTAAATAAGGCATAAACCCACAGAATTAGTCTCCACGTACAGTTTTTCCAAAAGGCTTCCTCACTAACATGTCCTCTACTCCGTGCTGAAGCAGGAACCTAATGTAGTTTAGGCTTTTTAAACATCTTATCATGATGTTAGTGTTAATTTTGACACTCTCCTTACTGACTGGTAGCATTGCTTGTGATGGAGAGTGCAATTTCTTCCCGGCTAGATCCTGGGAAACTTCCATTTAATTCAGCAGAAAAGTACAAAACGTTCACACAGCTACGTGGTACCTGGCAAAGTTCAGCTAGCAGGTCTGGAGGAAAATCACCACTTGGAGGCATATTTCCTTACTTACCAATGTGTAGCAAGGGACCAGAATTCCAAACATATGTTCATGACAAAATTTACTAAGGTGAGTAAAAAGACAAATACATTTTAGATATGTAGTTTAATTAGGAAGGACTGTCATTTACAATAATTAATTTTGCTAGTGTGATTTTAATATTTTAATACAAATTTGTTATATTTTTATAACAAATATTTGGCTAATAGTTATGAAAGGTATTTATTTTCTCTTCATTTGGCTTTCTTTCCTCGGATTAGTATAACATGACAGATGGCTGATGTCATCTTTACTTGGAAGAACTCAGCTGGCAATAATAGCATGGTACATTTCTGGGGATTTGCGGTACTGTATGTCATGAAGCGGTTTATAACCAAAAAGAGTCCAAAAGGGAATTCCCAGAAGTAAATATCTGCCTATGATATCCTACTGCGTCTTGTTGATGCATCACAAACAGAAGGAAGCATAGAGTCTTTATAAAACTCCATAAATATTTACAATAGTGTTGAAAATACATTGGAAATGCTACAGATTGCAAATGGTATGGGCCCCCTTGGCACTGTAACTTTAATTTTGCCGTTGAGTGAGAATAACAAAAACTGGTGCTTTATATATATCAAAATCTGTTATGTATATATTTGAAGTTCAGTGATTTTTTGTCACATTTGACATTTGTGTGTAATACAGTGAAAACATTAATATTATTAGAATGTAGATACCCTGGTTGATTGTTTTTCATTTTGCTAATGATTGCTGTGATGAGTAGACAAATGTCAGGGTCGGAGGGTTAAAGTTAATGAGAGCTTTCCATTGCACCATTGATTAATGGTGGATACTGTAGTAATTTTTATGCTGTAATTTAAATACTGTAATTTTTCACATTCCTCCCATATAAAAACAGTGAAGGTAAAAACAGACTGATGCCAATTTAAATACTTTTACTGTGATTACCTACCAGAATGTTTCTAAACCGTCTGTCACAATTATATCTAGGCCTTACAAAAACTGTGAGAAAGTATATAAAAATAAGCAAAACTTATCAGATTCTTTTAAGGAAATAAATTAAAGCTTGCTTTATAAATCCACACTTTCTCCATCTGCACCAGGCTAAACTGTGATAGAGTTTATATTCCTCCACCTAAATGTATATTGAAGACTATCTTTTTCTATAGGCAGAAGAATAGGACAGATTATAATATAAAAATCTATTCATATTAGAAAAAGGATCCTTGCAATAGCTAATTTTATAATTAGAGTTTAAATATGTCAACTGTAATTGATATCTGTCCCCTCTAAAAACACAAACAGGCTTTACTGACTGGATTCCAAAGACAGAGGGCATTCACTAACTCACATAAAGCTCCAACTCTTGAAGAAAACAGATACAAATGCAAGAAAGTAGGCCATTGTGCATAACAAACTGAGCAAATATTTATTACAATTATTTCTCACTTCAGTGCTTTTTTCTTACGTATGTCACAATGAGAAGAAAAAGTGAGGCTTGGAGATATTGAAAAGGATTTAAAGAAAAATAAAGACCACACCCCACAAAAAAACCCCACAAAACAAAACAACTCAAACTAAAACCTAACCTTATTTTCAAAAGTGTCATCTTTTCAAACAAAATATGTCTCTTTTTTTTTAACTTTCTATTAAAAGCTTTTCAAACTATTTAATTTGCTTTTTTTTAGCAAAGAATATCGTATAGCAGGTAGAGTATGAGAGAATTTAATGACTTAAAACAAATATCTTTCCTGTCACGTTAACTTATCTTTATGTACCTGAGAAATGCACAAATAAAACATGACCATGACATTTATAAGAATATTTTTATTCCTTTTCCTTTTTTTATTACAAAATAAAATTAAAAGGTTGAATGTGCCATGCTTAAGAGAAGTTAAATCTTGATCCATCACCTGAACATTATTGCCAGTGAATAATTGACCCATGATACCTATTAGCACCAATGTAGGCTTTGCCCATTACATGAACAAATTTGAAACAGGCCATCCTTAAAACAGGCAGCATAAAGCTGTCAAGTTCCTCTGTAGTTATGCTGATGGTACACTGAAGAGGCCATCATACCCTGCAACATGGGAAATAGTAGGCTAGTAGAATTTTTAATGTTCTTCTTTTGTGGTACAGTGTACTTCTTTCCTGAGTATAATTAAATAATCATAAGAACTCCTCTAAGGGCTAATCTGCGTTATTTCCCAGATTTTCACCTTAGGGACATATTGTCCCTTGTCACTGAAACCTCAGGGACAGAAGGGTACGCCACAGGGTGGCATAGCAGGAAGTTGAGATACTGATGAAACAGTGTTCAGTTAATGAAGGCATGGCCCATGGCTTCTGCTGGTATGCCATATGTTTGAAGAAATGCTAATGACTACAATTCAAATACCTTTTTCATCTTAACTATATGTAAATGTGTTTATAAATGCTCTCTTATAAATATACTATCACATTTTTAAAAGCTAAGTGCTAATGTTGCTTTCAACATCTATAATACACAATAATTAAAACTTTAGCAATTCTGCTTAATTATACCTTATGGGAAACTGTACAGTAATTTATAGAAATTAAGGAGAAAAACCAAGATCAACAGAAAGAAAACAACAGTGGAAGAACTGAATAATAAATCACTTACACCATTAATTTACGAAAACAAGATCAATGTGAAAAGACAACTTAGGGCTCAATTCTCAGACAGCTGAGATATGCAAGGGGGAAGATCAGTTAAAAAACTCAAGGCATTCCATTAACAAACTCCTTCAGAAAGTTTGTGACTTTTTTGAACTGTCAGATCATTTAACAAAACCCAAAAAATAGAGCAAAAAGGGGGATTTTATTTCAGCAGTGGCTCTTCTCTTTGCTTTACCTTTGTGAAAACCCTGTAACACTGCAGGTGATCGTTAGCCACAAATGGCATTTTGCAGTGAATCATCTCCTCCACAAGTGGCCAAAACAACATCTCCATTGCAACAGCAGAAGTGCTATTCAGGAAGAGCAGTTGGTGACCAGGTTAGACTACATGGGACACTACTATTTTTGCTGCAAAACAGGATACCCTGTTGAAGTCATAACTATTCCAAAGAAATTCCCTCAAGATCCACTTTAAAGCACAGTGGTATTGCTAATCTGTAAATCTACCACTCACCTGTTTTGCTTTGTTTTGTTTTGGTTTATTTTGTTTTTTAACGTAAGTTAGAGACCTGACTTACCCATATTTAAATTCTGTCTAACACCTATTACACAATTTAAATAAACTTACAGTGAAGAAGGACCAACTGTTCTAAGAGCTCAGAGAAAGTCTATATGGCATCTCGCATAGGCAAACCCGTGAAACTTAGTCAGCAGCTAACTCCACTTTCTAACCAAAAGTCCAGTTCAAACAACAAGGAAACTAAACTGTAAACTGTAGCAAGCTGCTTTTACTGATTACTTTTTTTCTCTTACACCTTATGAATTAGGATAGAAGAAATTGTATGAATGAGCTTGGCTTGTTCAGTTTCAGGCAGAACTGTCAGAACAAGCACCATATCCCCAGTGGAAGACTTTTTCTGCTTCCCTTTCACTGAAAAGGGTCAAAAATATGACCCTAAGGGAATGAAGAGGAGAACTGAAAAACTCCTGGTTTGTGATCATTTTACTTACAAATTAGGCAACTTTGAAAAAATAATTTCTGAGTAATGATATATTGTGGAGCACTCCACGGGAACACGAACCAGGCTTCTGTGTGTCTGGCTTATATAGTGAAACATTGGAAACTATTTTAAGGTCAAGGAACTGAATGCCTTAACTTTTATTAAAGAGAACTCAAAGGCATGCTGCACAGAAAAGGGTACAAAATTAAAGAAGAATGTCACAGTATCATAACACCTTGGTGGAAGGCTCTTTAGGGTGAGTAAACAACCTCTTCATCAACTCTGCCATCTCTCCAAGCCAAATTTATCTTGGGCTGCCTCAGCCAAAGGCAGCTTTCTGCCCTATATGCCCTCTTCAGCCAAGCAAGACTGTCAGTCAGAGTCAAGAATTTGCCCTACATATTTGACACATAGGGTCTGAATGTCTCATGTTTTAACCATTCACACTGACTGATCTGTTGAGGTGTCATACTCTTCTGGAAGGGAGGTGAGGCATGGGCCTTTTGTTGGCCATTCATACAAAAAAAATTTCACACTCTGGCTGTACATTATTTTTTATTGACAAAAATGTAAAATATAGAAGGCAGGGTAATGGACTAGAGAGTCTGTCCTTCATCTTAGCAAGTCAGTGCCAGCTTGGAGAGCAGAGAATTATTTTGGCACTTAGCACTTGCTTACTGACCTCTGTGGAGAATATGAGTAAAATGATTTTAGGTACCTTCTATTACCACCATTAATGAGATCCAGTTCTCCGAAAAGGAAAAGGCTTTACTTTATTCCTGTTTTACACACAAGGACATAAGGTAGAAGAGATAAATGTTTAAATGTCTAAAATGTGGAGGTGGCTAATCCAGTGATTTTGACAAGAATCAGAAATCTTTAGACAGCTGACTCTCAGGTTCAGACCCAATAGATATTTGAATATTAAAATGTGATTTATATAGTATTTAGCAGCTTCAGTGCAAAACTATTAAACTGGAAGCTTCCACTCAGTCCTGAAGAACATCAAACTATTCTGTCTCATTCTATATTACTATCACTGCTTGTGGTTTATTTATTTATTTATAATTATTTAAATTAAAAGCCTTTAAGTTTTATGGGGAATGATTTAACAATTCCAATACATGCTAGCTGGCTCAATCTAATACAAAGTAGGGGTAAAGAGAAAACATTTGTAGGTTTGTATCCTATTTTATTTTTTTTGGAACAACCTTTGTATATGTATAATTTGTATAGGCTACAGAAATGCAGAAACAAATTAGCAGTTACATAAAGAAAGACTTCTGGATTTCTGTTCTCAGTAAAAGGATTATCTCCCTCTCCTACACAGAAACAGTCTTAGGGAAAAGGTTTGACATCCTTTACAAACCAATGCTCAGCTACTGAGTTAAACACCTTCTTCTTGCCTTTCTGTCATGCTCAGCAAACCTTCAATTGCTTTCTGCAGAGCATCTGAGCTTTATGAGGAGCATTTGAAAGTGTTCTGGAGAAGACAGTGGTTGGAGTACCAATGTAGGATTTGGATGAGGCAATCCTGGAACTCCTCAATCACATCTCCTATTCACAATTAAATTAACTATTCACTTGAGAATTACATGCACATGGGAAAATGCTGCTTTTCACCCTCTTGTATTTCAACAGGCATAAGTGACCACATATCAGGTACGTCAAAACAGGCCTTACTGTTTCTATATGAGAGAATTTTGCGCCTGAGAAAAGCAGCAGATGTGCTCCCCTGAAGCTTTGTAAAGTTTGGAGACTTCTCCTGTCCATTAATTTTGCTGCTGCAAGTGGACTTATATTTAGCTATCTTACACTTTATTTCACTTCCTGAAGTGTCTGACTTTTCCTGTACCCTGGGGAAGGAGGCTGGCTGCCGAGCCAATGACTCTGCCATCAGGAGGTAGATTTGAGTTCACACCATACATCAACATCACCATATATCAACAGTGGGTGAAAAGTGAAAATTGTGGCAAAGTCCTCAGTCGTCTGCTTCTCAAGATATTTCAGTAACCTTCTTTATGGTTATTTTAGAAAAGGGGAAACTTTGAAAAGCTGTATTCATCGGGAAAAACAACTGCTACAACAGAATGATCCTTGAAATGCCAGCAGGATTGTTGGTCAAGTATCTGTATATTAATTAACAACTCCCTTCTGTTTGCTTGTTTTAGAAATTTAGATTGTTCACCAGAGTATTGTTTATTGCTTTCTCTGTCTCTAGGTAAGAAATTGATTATGTATCATTCTTCCCTTTCCTTCTTGTGATTCCGCTCTTTCCTTTATCACTTACAGGCCATGCCTTCAGGCTTTTTTCTTGAACTTTCAGTGCTCTCTGGACCTGTCCATATGCCTGTATTTTTCATCACTAACACCCTTAAGAAACCTAACTAAACCTTCTTCATTTTGAAGGATGATGACTAACAAACCTAAAATCTGAAGACCGAATTAAATGGGCAATATGATCACTGAAAAAGATAACTGGACCAAAATCTGCTGGATTAGTAGGAGGTTTTAAATTTGATCAGCATGGTTAAAGATATGGGCAGGCTTCCTTCTTTGCACAATCAATGCAGCTAGACAAACTGCTTATATTTCAGAAAAATTATTAAGATAATATATTCAATCTGGAATTTCATAGAAAATATTGGCATTTCAGAAAAAAAAATCAATTAGAATGAAAATAAAAATTGAGATTTCTCATAAAATAATTTGGTTTTGCAGAAAAAGTATTTAAAAGTCAATAGAAATAATACTGAAATATTTTAAAAATACTTCCTTTCTTGGGTATGGTCTATACAGTAGTTACCAGTGAATCTTAAATTTAAAAATAATTTTGAAGCAAATGGCAGCGTTATACTCCAATAAATGTAGAGAATGCTGTAAGCCTATTGAAGTGCTTTGTCCAAATAAGAAAACACCTTTCAAGCAAATTTAATCAAAATTAATACTTTCCTTTAAAAAGTTCAAGCTTGTCAAAATGCTGTTTCCAGACAGCTGCAGCTATAAAACTTATATTTAGAAGCTTCCAAAACATTTTAATTTTGAGGTTATTATACAGATACTTCCAGTGCTAGAAGAGAATACTGAGAACACTGACAGCTTAGAATAGCCTTTTCAAAGAAGGATCAAAAGCTTTAAAATGTTACACATGGATATAGCTGGGAAATTATTTCACAAGACAAAAAAACATTTGGAAAATATTTGGAATATATTGCTTTCCATAAATCTATACAAAGAACTGAATTCTCAAGCATTTGATAAGGAAAACTACCATTTCACATCCTTCTGATTATTCACTTGTGATGTATTTTTTCTATTTACTCAAACATAGCATATGAGACATGAAGTCTGGGGTAGAGGTGAGCAGACTTCAGTCAGAGAGGCTGGTGCTTGCTGAACACTATTTACACCACAACAGCTGCCAAAAGAGGAAAGAACAGAAAATTAGAAGATTGGAAAGAAAGGCAATTCTAATAAAAAGAAATAAATAAATAAGGGTTTATTTCTTTCTATCTCATTTTAAAACTTTTTTTTTTTTTGTTAATGCAGAAGACATGTAAGCTAATTTTTAAAGGAATTTTCATGTCCATTCCTTGGAGTCATAGAATACACAGTACCTATCATTGCTAAGCCATAGTTCATTTCACTAGAGGTATCCAGAAAGCTAATTATTTCCTGAGAACTTGCTGTAATTTTAAGGGTTATGCACAAGATGTTAGCTAATCACACAGCTCCCAGATATTTGTAACATGCAGTGTGACTCTGAGGTTGCATTTAAATGAGAGACAGGCATGACTACTGATGTGTTGTTTGTTAGTGCTGCACAGCAAGCAAAATGCTACATTACGCAGTGCCAAATTCACAATACTTCATCGGTTATGCTTCAGAGATAACAGAAAGCATACAACACTTCATCAGTGTTCAGTGTTCCACGGGCTATATTAAATAATAATAATAATAATAAACTGAGAAGTACTTCAGGAAAAAATAGACCACAAAATTAATTACAAATTGCAAATATGATGCAAATGAATGCAAACAAGAAAAACAAAATGTGTATTTTTCTACCAAACATGGACCTGATTTGGAAAAGCCAGGCTTACTGGGAAATCAGAGGTCACAGGTCAGGTTTCTATTACTTATATTGGCTCAAAACTACAACAATTTGAGAATGTCCAGAGAGAAAATATGAAACTCATACCTTTAAGTTGCTTGCATTATTTCTGTTAGTAAATACACTCATAACATGTTCTCAATTTAGAATTGTTAGTTTTTAATAAATACTGAAATCAAAACTGCCACTGACAAATATCGGAGTTTCTGCCTGGTTTCAGAAATAGGTGCACAAAGAAAATACAGCTTATGAAATTAAAAAACAATAATGTTGACTTCTTTGAAAACTATCAACTACACTATTGAGTGTTCCCTCCCTTCCCGTCCCCCGCAAATAGACGTAAAGGCAACCAGCTAGTCATTTTATGACAAATCCTCACTTTTAAAAAGTGTAATTTAATGCAATCATTTAGTCAATAGTCAAAAGTGAGTAATCAAAAGTTTTCTAATGTATAGATGAAATATCTATCTATATAAAGACAATTAAAAAAAGAAAGTAATTAGAAAATAAAAGTATATTATTCTTGCGAGAGTTAATATTTATGCCTTGTCATTCATAATGCGAAAAAATCATCATAGACAAGCATGATAGATAACTGTTATTCTAAACATCTGATGTGAATTATTTAATTAATTGTTCCCATTTTATGCTACAACACTGAGCATATGTCACTAGATTGATACATATTTAAATAGATCCACCTTTTAAATTTTGGACTATGCCATCACCAGACTAAATTAGAGGCTAGATAATTAATATTTAACTTCTTTTAAAGCATCTTGAAATATGTAGGCTTAACCACTGCCCTTCATTTTAAATAGCAACATTAAACATCTATTTGTAAATTTCCACTTAATTTTAAAAAAAATGAAACACCAATATAGCTCCATCACAGAAATAAATGGTGGAAATCGAAAGAAACTAGAGTTTTAGCAACCCAGAGAAAGCCTATATGTATGCATGTTGCAGAATTTATTCCCTTCTGATCAGAGTTGAGGTGAAAAAGAGGGAACCTCAGGTGAACTGGAAGAAATCTACAGATATTTATTTTTCAGGGCATATCTAATAAATGATGTGGATTTTCATTTTAAGCCCAGTGGAAAAAAAAATATAGGCAAAAAACATTCCAGGAAGCTGTGGTATTTGCCATAGAAATTGAATCTTGCCTTGAAGCAAGAAGCAGCTGTTACTGAGAAAAAAAGAAATAATTTGCCATAAGAGGCAAATGCATGAAGAAAAGAGATTCTAATCTGGTTCATGATATTATTGAATTATCAAAAAAAACAAGTCAGAAAACTAAAAGAAATGGGTAAAAATGCAAGCTGTTGGAGACAAATGCTAACAGTATGAGGAAAAAACATTAGAAGATTGCTTAGTTAACTAGAAGGCCAGAGTGCAAAGTCTCAGGTTTTCAATGCTATCTGCCTTCCAGCTCAGAGGCAATCTGGTTTAAAGTAAAGAAGAAAGTCACAGACCTGAAAGATAAAAAAAAAGTTGTTTACACTCAAAGATAAAACTACTCATCGGAAATGCTGAAGAGCCTTAAAAGTCTGGGATCAAAATCAGAACCTTATAATCAGCTATTTCTATTCAGGAATTGTGCCTACTTAACCCAGATGTCTCATCTGTCTTTGAAAAGTGAACTGAAGAATCTCAGGTAGCCAAAATAAAATGGATGAACTGATCAGCGGCTTGTATTTCACCATGGCCAAGAACTGTGTCCTATTCCATGAAAAAGGACTTTAACTTTCAGCGTGTTAAACAACAGCCAAAAAAAAAAAAAATCCACAGAAAAAAAGTCTTATTCAATGGCAATATTTTTGCCATCTCTAGTACTCAGTTTGAAAAAGTCATTTTGGGGAATAATTAACTTTAAACCCGCCTCTCCCCAAAACAGAGATTTTTCAGTATGTTATTTAAAGTCCACAGGCCAAATTGTCTATCAATTAACTCTAACTTCAGAGAATCAGCAAAAATGCAGCTGCAAAGAGTAGAACTTTGCTAGGATGAAAATTTCTTTCTAGCTATGTAGTTTTGAAAGAGCCTAGCCTTTTAAGGTCCTATTTTTGAGAAAAGACAATGATGAATGCTGTATTTCTACTATAAACCAGTCTACTTTAACGCTGAAGCACTAGCTAAAATTCACTCATATCACTGAGATTTAAAGTTAATTATTTTAATGAATAAGGACCTATACATACAATACAATTTTTTATGCTTTTTTCCTTATGATGACTTTGCAATCTTTTTTCAAGCTTTTACACATAAGGAGCCATTAAGTTCAATAAACACCCTCAAATATATGTGCTTAAAATTTCCCTAAGTAACCCTATGATTTTTATTTCCATACAAGATTGCCCTGACATTTTTTCAGAAATCCAATATAGGTTGCCACATCATGTCAGAACCTTCTTGTAGCACACATAATTTGCCTGAAACCTTTTGGTTTCTGACATTTTCAGTGCTGGATTATACCCTTTTTTTTTGCAGTATTTTTGATCATTTCATCTCATTTCTCTGTATATATAAAAATAACAGCTGGTGTACATACGAATTTGAATGCCATACTAATATCAGTGTAAAAGATAGAGTAAGACAGAGATTAAAAATGCATGAGCAACAGATGAGATTGGAAATGCTCAATGGTACAGTTTGGTGTGTAAAAGAAGCTCAGAATTTTTGATGATTACTTAAATTTTATCCTGAAAACATTTAAATCTCATTTTCAGAAAGAGCTGAAGCTCAGGGGACCCCTAAATGGGATTATCACTTCCTAATTCCCTCAAAAATTTTGAACAGTTCAAATGTGTAATTTTCATTTTGGATGTCTACAGTAGTTTAATTAAATGATCATACAGTAGTAAGTTCCCTCAAAGGCTTAGCCGATATCTTGTATAGTAAAGTTGATGTCCACCAAGAAATTTCCTTAGCATGGCATAGGGAAAGAAAGCTTCAAATGGCAAAGAACCAGGGCAACTGACTGACAAAAACGTATCCACATTTGTTAGATTGCTGATAAGTGTGGTAGGGACTAATAGGGAGCATCAAGAAAAACATATGACAAGTTTGAGTGACAGTCTACATCTGGATGGCTAAAGAGCGAAGCTGTAAGGAAAACAAAGTGATTGCCTGGAGTGCAAAGATCCTGTCAACGTGAAAACAAGTTAAATAAACAATTTTATTCTTTTAATTCATATTGAAGACTATGTCACTGTGATGTAACTGAACTCTTTAAAATCAAATCAATCAATCTCTGTAACACTTTGTGGAAGAGCAAGAAGCAGAAAATAGAAACTTGACAGCCTCATCTACCTTTGCCCTGATGTTAACTTTTCAATATCTATAACCCTAGAAGGATAAATCATACAATATATAAATTATTCTTATATGTTGTGACAGCTGCTGTTCTTTTTCTCTCAATGCATGCAAAACTCACTGGCTTGGTATTATTATTATTATTGTCATTATTATTATTATCATCCTCATCATCATCATCTCCCTAACATCATCTTCAAGAGATAGATAAAAACTGCTGTAAGTCCAAAAATAACTAATGCTTTGAAGTTTTGGGGCTGATTTTATCGCACCACTAGCAGATAAACAACAATCTTTTTATTGGTAAAGATGGCTTTGAACAGAAGCACAATACCTCCCTGCTAGCATCCAGAGCTTCCCAGAACTGTGATTACAGCTGAACAGAAATTACATCGTGTGCTAAACTGTCACTCCAAGTCTTCTGGACCATGGGAACCTCAAAAGAACCTCAAAAACAATGGTACACCACCATTCAGGGCAGGAACGATGCTGCTGACAGCTCTGCTTCGGAAGTGATGTCCTTCCTGGGCACTGCTCATTGGAAGAGACATGAAACAAATCAAACTGTTCTTTGTTCCCCTTTCAGAACTCAGCAAACACTGAAAAACAAGAAGTTCCCTTATTTTGATAAAACAAAATCCTTCAGTAACTTTTGATGAATTCTGATGTGTTGAAAAGTCAAGAGTTAACTGGAAAAAAACACAAACACAGCTTGGCTCACTGCATTATGGATAAAGGATGGAGCTGAAAGTCTTATTATCTTACAAGTCTTTCAGTGTTATTGGCTGAATGGGCTGAAGCCTGAAAAGAGAGGAAGCCTATCGATTTCCAAAGCAGGCTGGGGACTTTCAGATCTTTCAGGACCTGTCAGGCCGTCTGGGAGCTCAGTAAAAAGTTCAGTGTTTATAATTTGGAGCATTTACTGCATTTCCCTTCCTGTGGACTGCAGTTGTGTGCTTTGGGCCCTTCAGCCCAGCCTGTGGATCTGTTTTCATTTTGGTGAGCTGCTGCTGTTGTCCAAGCAGCAAGGTGAATAAAAATTTAGAGTGCGTTTGGTAGTATATGTAAAGAGGTCTTCTTCTGAGCCTCAGAAAAAGTATTATGAATTAGAAAAGAGCTAAAGCAATTGAAGAGAATGTGTTTGAACATGTTAAAGAGCAATATCACTTGGAAGCACGACCAGCATTTTACAATGTCTAAACAATTTGTTGACAAGGCTGGTAAGAAGTGTGAAAAGAGATAAATTTGGAATGATAATTAGAGAGGAACAAGATGAAATACTAGCTGTCAAGCTGCAGAAAGTATTTTAAACTAGCATTAGCAGATGCCTCAAATATTACTCAGAACAGACAAAAGGAAAATGTGTGTGTGTGAGAGAGAGAAAGAGACAGAGCATGAGGAGAGGACCCTAATCTATGAGACAGATTGAGTGTTAGGGTATGTAAAATACATTGATTACTGATGAAGATCTTTTGCTTCTCTCTTTGCAGAAGACAGAAGTTGTACATATAGTCTGCAGGTGAAAAGTTAGGTAATTAGCCAAACATTCCTGAATTGCTGGTCTGGAAGATGCACTGAATGTCTCATCTAGGATTTATCAGCTGGTTTTTCATTATAAGGGCAATGCATTTCTTTAGTGGCACTTAGTTTCTTAGTGACTGTTTCCACCTCTACTCCCTGTACATTCCAATTAAATCTCAGGCTGTGCCAAGAAAATGGAGGTAAAATAAAACAGCAGTCTTTCAGTAGCTAGAAATGTTTTCCTTTACCTACACACAATGAATGGGGAAAAGTAAATGATAAATGCTTTTGCTCCCAAAAGTGTGTCATATTGTTCTCACAGTCTGACCTGTTGCATAGCAGGGATGGGACAAAATAGGTGGATTTGAAGCTGTACACAATTCTTTGCTGTCTGGAACTACTGGTATTTCAGTCTCCCATTCCAGCTCCCTGATGTTTGTAATTCACATGTAATGCTCTTATCTCATTCATTCTTTCAGAGGTAAGAGGTTATCTAGAAGTAGATTTGGGGGCAATTAACAAATATGAACATCAGCATTCTGAATGGCCACAATATTCTGCAGAGTAGCAATCGCAAACCCCTTCATTGCTTACTAGAAACCAATCCAAAAGTAAGTATTTGCCAGAGCAATAACAACAAAAAAATGCAAGCAAATTCTTGGTATTGGATTGAGTGAATGAAAAGAGACAAACATTGGTGATTCATTTTTCAGGTTGTATGTCTGGTATAATTAAGATTATGAGAACTAAAAGATTTTTTTATTCACTTTACACATTTTCAGCTCATCAGAACTGTCTCTTTATTGGCTGTTTTATGAGAATACTGAATAGCAGTCCCTTCTTGTAGCTTTTTTTCCTACAGCAACCACTGAAGTCTTCATTTACACTGCACGATTTATCCTTAGCAGCAGGTAGGAAGCAATCAGCAAGGTGTAGTTGGCAATAGGTCTATTTTCATTACAAGATGGAGAGAGTCAGGGGACATGACATTTGTCCAACATAGTCAGGGGGGACACTATTAGGAAAATCAGCTCTGGAGAATTGCAGTCTTGCTGAGGAGACATTGAAAAAGAATGTGGGAAAGAATGGTTATTTTTGTTTAGGATTTTTTTATGGGGTTTTGTTGTTATTTTCTTTCGTTTTCTCATTAGGGTAATGAAAAGACAGAAGTAAGAAGCAGCCCTGTGGAGAAGGACTTGGGGGTGTTGGTTGATGAGAAAATGAACATGAGCC